>ML337196.1:0-15503 GCA_005239505.1 Nicotiana paniculata | reverse complement strand
TTTAGAGGATAAGGGATTTGGCTTATAAGCTTGCTCCGCCACCCAATTTATCGAGTGCGCATCTGGTATTTCATGTTTCCATATTTCGGAAGTATGTTGGGGACCCGTCCCATATTTTGGATTTCAGCACGATTCAGTTGGAGGGTGATATAACTTATGATGCCGAACCGATGGCTATTTTGGATTGGCAGGTTCGAAGGTTGAGGTCAAAGGACATAGCTTCAGTAAAGGTGCAATGGAGAGGGCAGCCTATGGAGGAGGCCACCAGGGAGATGCAGAGCAGATATCCACACCTATTTGAGACTCCAGGTATGTTTCTAGACTTATTTGAGGACAAACATTTGTTTAAGAGTGGGAGGATTTAATGACCCGGCCGGTCGTTCTGAGAGTTATAGTCCAGCTTCCCCCATTTCTGCTTCTTTATGTGTTATTCAGTTGTATTGTGTTGTATCGGGTTGGTTAGTTTGAATCCGAAGTGGTTTCAGAGTAGGATGAGACACTTAGTCTCTTATTTAAAAGTTTAAGTTGGAAAAGTCAATTGGATGTTGATTTATGAGTAAACAATCTCAGATTTGGATCTTTATGGTTCGTTTAACTTCGTTAGGTGATTTTGGACTTAGGAACGTGTCCAGAATGTAATTTGGAGGTCCGTGGTAGAATTAGGCTTGAACTGGCCAGATTGGAAATTTGGTAATATCCGGTTGGCAGTGGAAAAATTTGATATTAGAGTCGGAATGGAATTCCGAGAGTTGGAGTAGGTTCCTAGTGTCATTTGTGACGTTTGTGAAAATTTTGAGGTCATTAGGACGAGGTTTGATAGGTTTCGGAATCAGTTGTGAAAGTTTGAGGTTTCAAGTCCATTAAGCTTAAATTCATGTGTGATTCATGTTTTTGTTATTGTTTGATGTGATTCGAGAGCTCGATTGAGTTGGTATGGTATTTTAGGACTTGATGGTAACTTTGGTTGAGGTTTCGGAGGCCTCGGGTGTGTTTCGGGTGAGTTTTGAGCGAGTTCGAGCATTTTCGAAACTCTAGAATGGTTCCGGTGCCTTGGAAATGTGGACCTCGGCAAAATTTGGCGGACCGCATAATTTTGGTTGCGGCCGCGCTCCAGGGGAGATCTGCAGACCCGTTGGTCCGACTTTGAAAGCCTATATATTTTGATCTATAAGGATTTTTGAGATGATTCACAAATTAAAGTTTTATTCTTTCGTGTCTAGTTTCCATAAAGGTAAAGAAACCATCATTTGGACATATGTAGAGAAAGTTATGGCATAAATACCTAGACCTGTCAGTGCAACCACCAAAAGTGCGGCCACACCAATTTTTGACGACCGCAGGAGCTTGGATTTTCGCGGCTGCGCCAGGATTTTCGCGGACCGGATAGTGGAGACCAGAGGCTACACCATATATACGGGATTTAGGGCATTATTTTACAATTTGGACCTAGGGAGCTCAGTTTGTGGCGATTTTTCGAGGGTTTTTCAAGAAATTCATCGAGGTAAGTGATTCTAACTCGGATTTTGTTAATATACATGAATATATATCACTGATTTGACCATTTGATTTGTACTTTGAGGTGGAAATTTGGGGAAAATTGTAGAAATGTCATAAAATGGATTTTTGGAATTTGAATGTCGATTTGAAGTCAGATTTTGATAAATTTCATATGGTTGGACTCGTGATTGAATGGGCTTCCTAGTTTTGTAATTTTTGTCAGATTTCGAGACGTGGGACCCAGGGGCCGGAATTGAACCGAATTCGGGATATTTGGTTTAGTTTGATAATTTTCATGTGGAATTCGTCCCTTTAGCGTAAATTGATGACAATATACTGATTTTGGATAGACTCGGAGCATTTGGAGGCCGAGTCGAGTGGCAAGGGCATCACGAAGTAGGATTTTGGCTTGATTGAGGTAAGTAAAGCTTCCAAACTTGCTTGGGGACGCAGCGTTTCATGCCCGCAGGTCCCAATAGATAGGTCGAGAGCCCTCCAAGTAGGCTATCTGCTCAGCGGAAGATGTTGGTGCGCTCCATTTGCTTCGAAGTTTCTTGTTTGGTTAGTATGATTTAGACGCGAATTGTTTACCTTTATGAAAATTATGTATTCTTAGAGGCTTGTAGACAGATGCCATGTATGTAAAAGATTGTATGGCCTTGTCGGCCTATGTTCAATATACGAGTGGTTGTTTCGGTCTTATAGGCCCGTATGTCTTATGTATAAGTTGGTATCACATGTTGTATTCCACTTATCTCACGGCAGCCTTCCGGCTCAGTTATCTATGATAAGTATGACATGAAAAGATACATTATGTTGGTACTCGGTTGAGTAAGGTACCGAGTGCCTGTTGTGGCACATAAGTTTTGCGTCGTAACAGGATGGATCTTCCTTGTACATGGATCATGTACGAAGCATTTATATCTGGATATGGATCTTCTCCATAGGGCTGGAATGGCCTTCCTCGGTACTAAGTGACTGATGTCAGTGATGTGTATATATTCTGGGATGGATCTCCCCCGGTTCGTGTGAGCCATATACAGTACCGAGTGGTTATGAGGTCATTATCACTATCTTGAGATGGATCTTCTCCATAGGGCTGGATCGGCTTTCCGCAGTACTGAGTGACTACTGTCAGAGATGTATATATTCCGAGATGGATCTTCCCTGGGCCGTGCGAGCCATATACACTACGGAATGGACGAGCATTTGAGAGTGGGAGCACATTGTGCATTTCATACAATTGACGCATTGGCATGTAAAAGAAGTTGAGTTGTATACTGTTCTGATCTGTATTTACCTTATCACTTTGAGCTGTCTATCTAACTGAAGGCATGCCTACGTTTCTGTACATTGTTTCTATTATAATTGTTGAGGTGGAGTTCGGCACTACCATTCAGTCCATAGTTTGCACTTGTTACTTACTGAGTTGGTGTACTCATGTTACCCTCTGCACCTTGTGTGCAGATCCAGGTATCTCTGTCCACGGTAGCGGCCGTTGGCTATTCCAGTTGTAGACTTTCATCGAAGACAGCGAGGTAGCTTCCTGGCAATCACAGTCCTGCTTTTCTTCTTCTTTATCTTCCCTTTGGTATATTTTGGCTACTCTCAGGCTATGTTAGTCTTTCTATATTTCAGAACAGTTGTAGTAGTTGCCCATGAGTTAGTGATACCCGATGTCGAGGTTTATTTTTTGCATTTTTGGTTTTTGTGTTTATCTCTTTTATGAAATTCAGGTTAAAAGGCTATTATCTAATCTTTAATGAAATGTAAAATTGTTTGGAAGTGTGTCAGGTTTTCTAGTTCCACGATAGGCGCCATTACGAATGGGTTGGTTTTGGGTCGTGACAAATTGGTATCAGAGCCTTGGTTACATAGGTCTCATGAGTCATGAGCAGGTTTAGAAGAGTCTTGCAGATCGGTACAGAGACGTCTGCACTTATCTTCGAGAGGCTATAGAACCCTTAGGAAACTTCACCTTCTTGAATTCTTATCGTGCGGTACTAATTCAGCTTAAAGTGTAATCCTTTGAATTCCTTCCACCCATTCGTATGCGTGCTTGAGTGCTCGGTACCAGCTGTGCATCGATGTATTGTAATTTCCTTGGATGAGGTGCGAGATGTGAATTTGGCATATGGAGAGATGGGTCAGTCTAGAGGACTTGAGGCTGGGTTTTGTCTGTGGCTTGAGTATTGAGATTTTGATTGTGTGAGCACGTGCATTTGAGGAATTATATGTCCGTTGTGTCCTTATTGGTGGAATTTGTGGATGGATGGCTACGTGATGAGTATGATGTGACTACAAAATGAGTTCATATGATTTGAATGTGACGAGAAAGATTTTCTTGAGGTATAGAAAGAACTATTGGGTGTTTGATTTCCATCCTGATTTTACCTATAGTCTCGAGTTATGAGTGTGATGGAGGATCCTTTTCATATTGTTTAGTTAAGGAGTGAAAGTAGATTTTCATGTCGTGATATGAGTTCAGACTCAGGAAGATTAAGTGATTGCGTAATGTTTATGAATGTGGAAGGGTATAAAGAGATGTTAGTTTGAGGCGAAGTAGGTGGGTCATCTCCTACGGGGTTTCTTGAGGGTCGTGTGATCCCTATGTTATTTTGTAGCAAGTTCTCTTTTACCATTGAAATAATGTGTTGAAATTTGAGTTTGGATTGCTTGTGAGAGTAGACTTGACTGTTACAAGAGTGAATGCGAGATTTGCGGATGATTCGAGATGCTAGGTGAAGAATGTGATGTGCAGGGAGCAGGAATTTATTTGGTTGCATTAAGGTGGGGTTACTCCCTAGGGTGTCGGTGTGAAAATGGGGCACAAGTCGTTCTGTCTGTTTGATCAGTTTAATTGAGATTTGCGTAGAGTGGATGACTCTCGAGAATGGTTCTGATAGATTCAAGTTTTATATGTAACAATTGGGAATTCGGGTTGTGTATTTGGCTGGGAACGGGGATTTATATTGGAAGGTGTCAAATTTTTTGGTATTTCTATATCGTTGTGGATTCTAAAATTTGGTACCGGGAAAGGGAAAGAATAGCTTAAATTCATCGGAAGTCTCTTCATAGTAAGTATTTGAGTTGTGATACTTTTGGGGTGATTAAGAGAACATTCATCGGCTTATGAGCCTTAGGGAGGTATGGTTGTGATAGGGCCTCGTGTGGTGAGTTTTGGTTGAGGATTTTAGTACTATAGCAAGGAGATGAATCAATTTGAAGGTAAGTCAGCAGGAAATCAGAGAAATAGGATAGCTTGGAGTAGGTTGGATCAGCATGATTATGAGTAAGATCAGTTCCTTGGGTTCTTATTATGTGGTGACGATTCCACGTGTGATTTGTGGCAATGCTCTTGGGTATTGGCGACCTGCGTAGCTTAGTTGAGTTAGAGGGATTCAGTCATGGCGGTTTGGGTGAGTGCAATGGATTTCAGAGGGTTCTTGATGGTCTCTACCATGGTTTGAAATGTGTATTTTCTACTGGTGCATGGGGCATATGGCGTATTGTAATTTTCTCCAGAATGAAATCAAATGAAAAGTTCTTAGCCAATTGGGTATGTAGTTGCTTGCGACTCAGGGTGGAATTTGAGATTTTTTGTATCTTTCATATGGTGGCATATTGGGTGCGATGTGTGGTGTAACATTGAGATTTGCAGATGCAAGGTCGCGATGCGGTTTTGAAAGGAAGGTCATGAATCCTTAGGCAGCATGGACAATTTCAGATGACTAGGTAAATGATATTTCTACTTGGTATGGCTTGATGAGAGTATACATTTCAAAATGGGCAATGTGTTTTGATTTATGGATACTTCATTGGTATGGCAGCACTCTCTTAATTGATCTACTGCTTGTGTTCAAATTTTTCCTTGTGGGACAAAAGAATTATAGAAGTATTCCTTGTGGGATGATCGTGTATTGGGGTAGTGTTAGACATTCAGGCGGTGGAGTTGAGATCGGATATGGTGACCCGTGTTTTCTATGAATTTGGAGACTGGGAGTTCTCATGAGTAGATTGTTTCGTGGCTGTGGACTGTGAAAACGTAGCAGAGGTTGGTCAGGGGGATAGCATTTGTTGTGATTCAGTTATTGTGGGATTTTTGTGGGTTATTTGTCTATTGTGGATGACCAGAGTTGATTTTGGGTTCATTGGTAGGCTCAGTATGGATGTGTGTTCTACACCGGGTCCGATGAGTTGACTTTGTACTGTTGTTGTTGAGGGATGTGTCATTCTGTTAGAGCTGAGCTTACTTGCTTTCCAAAATGTTCTATGAGTTACCCTTCTATTCTACGAGGGGTTGTGATTCTTTGGCTATATACACCCATGGTGCAGATCTATTGTGGTCTTATAGCGGAATTTGGGTGAGATGAGTTGCTTATTTCATGATTGAAGCGTATTGGTTACTTTCTTTCAGGTCTCATGTGGCATTGTATCGTCTGATTCTCTGTGGTTATGGTAAGGCACTTTGAGTACTTGGTGTCGAATCTCGCGTGGTTATTTATTTTTGAGTAAGGGAGAGCGAGGTATATAATGTGGACCAGCATTTAGATGGGGTCACGCATTGCAGCGAAGTTATGTTGAGATATGATCCTTGTGTGTTGGATTCGTGTGTTTTGGTTCTGTAGTGTCTGAGGAGTTCTTAGCAGTGTGTTTGTGGTGATACCCGTTGATCATGCGGGACAATTCTCTTGTCTGATGTCATTTTCCATGTTTGAGTACATTCAGAATGTTGCTTATTAGTGCACGGATTGTACGAGTTTTGGCTTTAAGATGTATTGATGATGATCGGCTTAGAAATTTTTCTATAGTTCCAATCTAATGAGAGGGAGTTCCACCACTTGTTGCTCCGATGAATGGTTATGAGCTTCTGCGTGTTGCTTTCCTCATTGTCATTATATGAAGGTGTTAGAACGGGTCTATGTTTGATAATATATTTATTACCGGAATTGGGTTGTTCCGAGCAGCCACTGTGATAAAAAATTATCACTATGAGTGTTTCATTTATGTGGGATATCATGTGATTCCATCTTGAGTTATGGCTATGGTTGGATACAGTTTTTTCATACTTACACAGTGTGTACATGCGAGATTTTGATCGTATAGGAAATGTCGGATGTAGAAGTTTGGACTCTAAGGCTTGTGCTAGGTTGGACGAAGGAATTTCAGTTATGCTGTGTTATCAGACCTATATGGGAGGAGGTATAAATCTCCGGTTGGTTGGTTTGAGCCAGGTGAGGCTAGACCCTTGGGTAAAGACTTGGTGCAGGACGCTTTAGATAAGGTGAAATTGATTCAGGAGCGGCTCCACACTGCGCAGGCTAGGCAGAAGAGCTATGCGGACAAAAAGGTCCGTGATGTATCTTTCATGGTTGGGGATAAGGTTTTGCTGATGGTATCACCCATGAAGGGTTTTATAAGGTTTGGGAAGAGGGGCAAGTTGAACCCTCGGTTCATCGGCCATTTGAGGTGCTTCAGAGGATAAGGGAGGTGGCTTATAATCTTGCTCTTCCACTCAGTTTGTCGAGTGTGCATCCGGTATTTCATGTTTCAATGTTTCAAAAGTATGTTGGGGACCATCCCATGTTTTGGACTTCAGCACGATTCAGTTGGAGGGTGATATGACTTATGATGTGGAGCCGGTGGCTATTAATCGGCAGGATCGAAGGTTGAGGTCAAAGGACATAGCTTCAGTAAAGGTGCAGTGGAGAGGGATTCCTGTGGAGGAGGCCACCTGGGAGATCGAGCGGGAGATGCAGAGCAGATACCCACACCTATTTGAGACTCCAGGTATGTTTCTAGACTCATTCGAGAACGAACGTTTGTTTAAGAGGGAGAGGATGTAATAACCCGGTCGGTCGTTCCAAGAGTTACAGCCCCGTTTCCCCCATTTCTGTTTCTTTATGTGTTATTCATCTATATTGTGTGTATCGGGTTGGTTGGTTCGAGTCCGGAGTGGTTTCGCATTAGGATGAGACACTTAGTCTCTTATTTAAAAGTTTAAGTTAGAAAAGTCAACCGGATGTTGACTTATGTGTAAACAATCTCGGATTTGGATCTTTATGGTTCGTTTAGCTCCGTTAGGTGATTTGGACTTAGGAACATGTCTAGAATGTAATTTGGAGCTCCGTGATAGAATTAGGCTTGAATTGGCGAGATTGAAAATTTTGTGATTTCCGGTCAGCAGTAGAAAAATCTGAAGTCAGAGTCGGAATGAAATTCCGATAGTTGGAATAGGTTCCTAGTGTCATTTGTGATGTGTGTGCAAAATTTGAGGGCATTCGGACGAGGTTTGATAGGTTTCGGCATCGATTGTGAAAGTTTGAGGTTTCAAGTCCATTAAGCTTGAATTGGTGTGAGATTCATGTTTTTTTATTGTTTGATGTGATTCGAGAGCTCGATTGAGTTGGTATGGTATTTTAGGACTTGATGGTACCTTTGGTTGAGGTTCCGGAGGCCTCGAGTGTGTTTCGGGTGAGTTTTGAGCGAGTTCGGGTATTTCTGGAACTGTGGCATGGTTCTGGTGCCTTGGAAATGTGGACCTCAGAAAAATTTCGCGAACCGCGGTGAGGGGCGCAAACCGCATATTTTTTGTCGTGGCGGCGCTCTAGGGGAGATCTGCAGATCCGCTGGTCCGACTTCGGAAGCCTATATCTTTTGATCTACAAGAATTTTGAGATGATTCAAAAACGAAAGTTTTATTCCTTCGTGTCTAGTTTCCATAAAGTTAAATAAATCATCATTTGGACATTTGTAGAGAAAGTTATGTCCAAAATACTAAGACCTATTAGTGCAGCCACCAAAAGGGCGTCCGCACCACTTTTTCGCGATCGCGAGGGCTTGGATTTTCGCCACCGCGCCTGGATTTTAGCAGACCGCATAGTAGAGACCAGAGGGTACACTATATATACGGGATTTAGGGCATTATTTCACATTTTGGACCAAGGGAGCTCGGTTTGTGACGATTTTTCGAGGGTTTTTCAAGAAAATCATCGGGGTAAGTGATTCTATTTCGGATTTGGTTAATATACATGGATATATCACTGATTTCATCATTTGATTAGTACTTTGAGGTGAAAATTTGGGAAAAATTGTAGAAACTTCATAAAATGGATTTTTGGAATTTGAATGTCGATTCGAAGTCGGATTTTGATAAATTTGATATGGTTGGACTCGTGAGTGAATGGGCTTCCTAGTTTTGTAATTTTTGTCGGATTTCGAGACGTGGCCCGGGAGGCGTATTTGAACCAAATTTGGGATTTTTGGTTTAATTTGATAATTTTCATATGAAATTCGTCCCTTTCGCGTAAATTGATTATAATATACTGATTTGGGATAGATTCGGGGCATTTGGAGGACGAGTCGAGCGGCAAGGGCGTCGCGGAGTAGGGTTTTGGCTTGATTGAGGTAAGAAAAGATTACAAACTTGGTTCTTAGGGTTCGAAACCCCGAGCTGTGTGTTATGTGATTATTATTGAGTTGGCGCACATGCCAAGTGACGGACGTGCAGGCGTGCGAATTGTGTCCTGGTTTATTCGATGGCACCACTTAGTGAATCTTTCTTGTTGATATCCATGTTTTTATCATGTGATTAAGTAAATGAATCGTAAATCATGCTAGATATCATGTTAGGGCTTCACGCCGATATTGTTGAGACCCGAGTGGTTGTTTCTTGCTGTCATCTCATTAGTTTCATTGATATTTTGTACTCAGTCTTATTCATGCATATCATATCATGTCTCGGTATCAGTAGTTATTTGTTGGCACATCATATCATTGTTCCAGGCTAGTTTTCATGGCATTGTGAGACCGTGTGTGTGGGACTGGAGAGTGATGACTGAGTGAGGCCGAGAGCCTGATTATGAGTGACAGTTATGGGATCGGGATGCACGCCGCAGCGGTTATATTGATGATTATGATAGCGCTTGGGCTGTAGGAGCCTCTCCGGATTCTGTAACACACCCCCAGTGAGCGCAGTTGATATTATTGAGGGATGTGTTACGCCCCACAATATTACATCGATATTTCGTCCTGCAGTATTATATTACGATGATATTACGCCTTGTAGTACTACGTTACGATGATGTTATGCTTCACAGTATTAAATTACGACGATGTTGCATCATGTAGTATTGTACGATTGAATTTGTCGTAAGGTAATTGACATCAGTCCATGAAAAATATTATTTGGAGATTATAAGGATTATGCTATTTCAAACAAGTAATGAGTAATTTCGTGAATGTGAGAGAGGAAGTAAGTCAAAGAAAATGAATTTTCGTCCAAGTTTGACATGTTTGGAAAAAAATTCGGGTCGAGCATTATTACTCGATATTTATGGACTAGTTCCATACAAGGTACCATATGGCTATAAGAGTAAAGTACATTATAGTAAAATTATATAAAGTGAATTAAAACTGAGTAGTATTTTAAGTAAATTGAAATAATTCTTAATTATACGGGTAATTAGTAATTACTCAAAACATTTTGGATAAAGACAAAATGTGGCGGATTTTTCCTTAACACAATTGTGACTCACGATTTATTACATTAGGTGGAAACCGTCAATATGATTTGGTGAGGAGATGTGTGTTGGAATAAGAAGACTTCTCTTTCCAATAGTTTAAAACTTTTAGGTTATGCTTTTCCCACAATTGGATTCCTTTGTAGCACATTTACTAGTCTAAATATTAAGCTTTGAATAATAGAAGAGATTCATCACTCACATACAGTTGGACATCATTTGTTTGCTCTGAAGAACAACATATTACTTCTATAATCATTTTCCTTGTGGGTCAAATCTATCCATAGTTCTCTATGCTGAGTTTATGGTGTAGTTGCTCGCATGTACAACAACGATAAGATGTCCTAACATGATAAAACTTAAGGATATCTTAGTAGACAGTGCGCAGTTATACTTATGCATTTTGTTAGTTGGTGCGTTCTTGTGACTTAAAGTCCTCGTTCTTATGCTGCTTTGCATATATGGTTGGGTAAAATTGGTAAGATATGAAGCTACAGAATTTTGAGAGGAATCGCATGATAAGAATTTGAGGGATTGTCAAGAGAATCGGTCCAGGTATGTTAAGGCTATCCCTTCGTTCTTTTTGGCATGATCTATACCACACAAGCGAAACGAGCAAATGCACAACTTCCATAAAATATTCTATTAGTATAAATGCTAGAGATGTGTATATTCATATTCTCCCATGTGTCATATTATTCTATTATATGTTCATGGGTCTCAGAAATATGTAAGCTGGTAAAGTTTATTTCATGATGTTAATCAGAAGCATATTGGCCTTATGACATACCGAGAGATTTTATTGACGTATTTCATATGCATTTCATGCATTTATACATGCACATTGACCCATGACCAGATGGCATTATATACGCGTATATATAATATTTATGTATATGTATATGGGATATGGGAAAGGTTATGGGGTTATATTCGCACCACCGCCTGATTAGCTGGTATACGTTGATGATTTTGCCCACAGTGGCCAAGATGATATGATGGGATGCCCTCAGAGGCCTGATGATGTTATGAAACATGTACCTATGCACGACATGACATTCATACGCATATGCATGACACAATAAGTATTTCATGATTTACAGAGTTACCTAGACATACAAGTTGAGTCATTTACTCTATATTTCTTCCATGTCTTTTATATACTTATTTATGTGCCTCACATACTCGGTACATTATTTGTACTGACGTCCCTTTTTGCCTGGGGACGCAGCGTTTCATGCCCGCAGGTCCCAATAGACAGGTCGAGTGCCCTCCAAGTAGGCTATCTTCTCAGCGGAAGATGTTGGTGCGCTCCATTTGCTTCGAGGTCTCTTGTTTGGTTAGTATGATTTAGACGTGTATTGTTTGGTATGGCGGGACTCTGTCCCGACCTTTATGAAAATTATGTATTCTTAGATGCTTGTAGACAGATGTCATGTATGTAAAAGATTGTATGGCCTCGTCGGCCTATGTTTAATATATGAGTGGTTATTTCGGTCTTATAGGCCCGTATGTCTTATGTATAAGTTGGTATCACATGTTGTATTCTACTTATCTCACGGCAGCCTTCCGGCTCAGTTATCTATGATAAGTATGACATGAAAAGATACGTTATGTTGGTACTCGGTTGAGTAAGGTACCGAGTGCCCGTTGCGGCCCATAAGTTTGGGTCGTGACAGGCTGGATCTTCCTTGTACATGGATCTTGTCTGAAGCATTTATATAGGGAGATGGATCTTCTCCATAGGGCTGGAATGGACTTCCTCGGTACTAAGTGACTGATGTCTGTGATGTGTATATATTCCAGATGGATCTTCCCTGGGTCGTGTGAGCCATATACAGAATCGAGTGGTTGTGAGGTTATTATCATTATGTGGAGATGGATCTTCTCCATAGGGGTGGATTGGACTTCCGCAGTACTGAGTGACTACTGTCATAGATGTATATATTCCGGGATGGATCTTCCCTGGGCCGTGTGAGCCATATACAGTACTGAGGGGACGAGCATTTGAGAGTGGGAGCACATTGTGCATTTCATACAGTTGATGCATTAGCATGTAAAAGAAGTTGAGTTATATATCTTAAACTGTTCAGATCTGTATTTACCTTATCACTTTGAGCTGTCTATCTAACTGAAGGCATGCCTACGTTTCTATACATTGATTCTATTATAATTGTTGAGGTGGAGTTCGTCACTACCATTCAGTCCATAGTTTGCACTTTTTACTTACTGAGTTGGTGTACTCATGTTACCCCCTGCACCTTGTGTGCATATCCAGGTATCTCTGGCTACGGTAGCGGCTGTTGGCTATTCCAGTTGTAGACTTTCATCGGAGATAGCGAGGTAGCTGCCTGGCAATCGCAGTCCTCCTTTTCTCCTTCTTTATCTTCCCTTTGGTATATTTTGGCTACTCTCAAACTATGTTAGTCTTGCTATATTTCAGAACAGTTGTAGTAGTTGCTCATGACTTAGTGACACTCGATGTCGGGGTTTATTTTCCGCATTTTTGGTTTTTGAGTTTATATCTTTCACGAAATTCAATTAAAAAAAGGCTATTATCTAATCTTCAATGAAATATCAAATTGCTTGGATGTGTGTCGGCTTGACTAGTTCCACGATAAGCTCCATCATGACCAGGTTGGTTTTGGGTCATGACAGTGATATCATTTATGCGCGTAAATGTGGCATATGCTCGCAAAGAGGACACGACTATCGTAAATGTCCTTCAGCTAGTTTGGTTTGCGGTGGTAATTCAGCTCCTCAGGACGGGGTTCCACCAGCGTTTTTCCGATGGCCGGTTGTAAAGATAAAGCAACTTCTTTTTGTGGTACCGTTTTAAATGTTTTTGCCATTTTTGTATGAGTTTGATGAAAGAGGAAGGTAATAGCACTTGATGTTTAAGAAGAAATTAGCAACAAAACCTAAAGATTTTATGGAGAGGAAGAACTTAGGAGATGTAAAAGCTTTGGAGATTAGAGAAAAGTGAAAGTAAAATTTGAATCAATGTAAAAGGGGCCTATTTATGGGATTCACGACGACAGTTCAAAGGCACTAGTGGCCGACCACCAACTGACACTCATTGATGATTTGGGAAACTGTACTGACAGGACGTTTCATTAACTTCCATTGCTTACATCACGGGAATGACGTCATAATAAGTCGAGGTCAAAAATCGAAGGCTCAATTCGTTTCTTGTCATTATACTCCAAAAAATGAGGGGACTATTTGTATACGGTTAAAACCGGGCCCACCCAATTTTACTATTTAGTCCGAATGACCTCAAATTTGACACACTAGTCACAAATGACACTACGGACCTACATCCACTCTCGGAATTCCATTACGAGCTCGATATCAAAACTTCCCCTATCGGTCGAAATCACCGAAAATCTAACTTTCGTCAATTCAAGCCTAAATCTACTATAGACCTCCAAAACACATTCTGGATGCGCTCCTAACCCCAAAATCACTCAGCGAGGCTAACGGAGTCGACGAAATTCCATTCGGTACCCGTCTTCATACGGTTCCGACTATGTTCCAAATTTTAAGGCTTAAATTCACATCCATCTAGGGACTAAGCGTCCCAAAACTATCCGAATTCCATAACCAAACACTCTGACAGTTCCAATAGCAGAATCAAACGTGGGGAAAGCATTTATTAGGGGATCGGGGCACTAACTCTCAAAACGACCGGCCGGGTCGTTACATTTAGTGTGTGTGTGTGTGTATAACACGCTTCGTTGTACTGCTTTAATTATATATATATATATAACATGTTATATATAGTATATATTTGTGTATTCATTATTTGTATTACAAAAGTGTTAACGGATTACATTTATATAGTAAATATAAAGTGATTCAAAAGTTTGACTAATGTTGACCTAATAACCGACCAACCTGATTTCTTCACGTAGATCTAAATTTCTCCTTTTCACTCGTATTGGAGCCTGATCACGCTCAACTATGTCTTGTAGAAGACTAAGTGGGCGTTGAAAATATAATCCTGGGGTATTATGCCCAGAGTCGATCCCACAGGGAATTGACGTATCAAGCAAGCTGCTAAACTAATACGCNTCTCTTAGTAGCAGTTTTCTCATGCATATTTGCTATTGGTTTAGCCAACTATGACTTCAACTGGGGTCCTAGAACCTGGAACAAAACTGATTGCCCTTATACTCATCCACCAAATGCTACTCAAACTTCCAATAGATTCATTGTTGGAGGTTCAAAAAATTGGCATTATGGTTTCATTGCATAATGCCTTTTTCATTGCATAAACTCGTCGGTTATATGTATGTAGTCATAGTAATATCTAAACCACTATCACAAAAGGAATAGTGGGTTCAATAGAATTCTATATTCACTAACTTAAAATTTTGAATCCGCTTTTGTGGTATACAACAGTGTTCAAGTATGATTCACCAAACGCAAATGGTATCAAATTTCCACACAGTGTTTACTTATTACCAAACTACAGGAGCTCTATCAAATGCGATTTCAGGAGGGCTAACACTGTTAAAAATCCGGTAAAAAGCGATCAAATTTTTGCGACCAAAACTGGTCTGTCGGGAAAAGCAACCACAGTTGGTTGCTAAATTGAAAAAAATTATTAAAAAATAATTATAAATATATTAGCGACCAAGGTTGGTCGCTATTTGGTCGCTAATTTGGTCAAAATATTGACCGGAGTGGTCAGACCATCTTGGTCAAAGAAATGTTGAATTTAGAGACCAACTTTGGTCGCTAAAGTGGGACCCGATTATAAAGTGTTAACGGTTGGTCGCATGTTAGAGTATATTTTAGTGTATTCATCTCTTGTATTACAAAAGTGTTAACGGATTACATTTATATTATTTATATTGATTTATCAATTCATTAATTATTCGTACTTAGTAATGTATAAGATTGATCATCAATTACAATATAATTTATGTATGCGTATTAAATAAGTCATATACTTAAATATAAATTAAAAAATTAATTTACATAGATGCCATTATAACCTATTAAAATTAATTACCTAGCGAATAATTATTTATAATAATTTTAGTTAAATAAAATAATTATTTAAAGCTTCTAATAATTTTAGTTGTAATAATTAAATAGAAAAATAAAATGTTTTGTCTTTGTAAACTGGGGAACTTCAGCCTCGTATGCTGAGGTTGTTGTCTTTATAACTTGGGAACTTCAGCCCCGTATGCTGAAGTTTTTATCTTTATAACTGGGGAACTTCAGCCTCGTATGCTGAGGTTGTTGTCTTTATAACTTGGGAACTTCAGCCCCGTATGCTGAAGTTTTTATCTTTATAACTGGGGAACTTCAGCCTCGTATGTTGAAGTTCCCCATTTACAAAGACAAAAACTTCAGCTCTAGAGCTGAAGTTCCCCACTGTAATTGGGGGAACTTCGGCCCCGTATCCTGAAGTTTTTGTCTTTATAACTGGGGAACTTCAGCCCCGTAAGCTGAAGTTCCCCATTTACA
>ML337195.1:0-52645 GCA_005239505.1 Nicotiana paniculata | reverse complement strand
ACAATAAAGAAAATCTCATAAACTTTCTCATATTAGGTGTATAATTTATCATATCCGAAAATAATAATAATGGTGACTATTTAAAATTATACTTATAAAACTTTTACTAAAATACTTAACTTAAAAGAAAATACCACACTAAGATAATATCTAACGGTATTACATTACATAAAAAAGGGTGAGAATACAATTAATCACGAGTTCTTGTACAATGTACAATTAGATCATGGTTTGCCAAATTGACAAAGGCCAAAAATACCAAAGTGAAATTGGCAAAAGTAAGGTACAGATCACTCGCAAAACCCCTTGCTTCTATAATAAATTACGTATCTGATCCTAGAGGTTCATATGATGAAAATTACACACTTATATGAAATTATAAACCTACTGCATAATTACAAAAAATTATAGGTTCCAAAAAGGGATGAAGAAAGTATTTTAAAAGTTAAATAGAATCACAAAAAGAAGTATATAAGAAAATGCTACAAGAATGGACTCATAAGCACCTCTTCCATCACGCACCAAATATAGAATAGACTAAGAAAATAAAAAATTGAGGGCTCATAATAAAAATATCTTAAACCCTCTATAACCTCCTAATAGACATAATCCCTTTGAACTCATGTGGATTTACTACGGCACATCCTAATGCTAAGGTACCAGATGTAACATCCTTTCCCTCTTTAGAAACATTCGTCCTCGAATGTTTACTCTTTGAGATTTTCAAAACTTTCGCTAGGGTCTCCTCTGTATACTAAACTAAAACCCAACCTCTATCTGAGCTCTGGACTATTCACAACTTTTCATACTTAAGTATCTCGTATATTCTTCACCTTTACTTTACTTGTATTTCAATCTCGCATTGTATCTTCTATTTTTTTCATAATCCCCCTTCCACATTACGCCTTAAAGCTCTAATGTGATAGAACTTCTAGTGCATACATAATTCGGTGGAAACTTTATACTGACTTCTTACGACTTAGCGCTATGGCACGAACTGGAAACAAAAGAAGGGTAACATTTCATAAACGCCCTATAGCCTCTCAATTATAAATGTGGCACGCAAAACATCCATAAGTGAGACATTACTAGGAACGGATTTGTAGACTCTCTAGGACACGACTCGCTCTGATACCACTTTGTCACGCCCCGAACCTGGGGAGGCGTGGATGGCACCCGGTGCCGTGTTTGGCCCGATCAAACCACTATGTAACTCATGACCGTTCGACCAAAACTAGAACATACATAGGTAGAGTTAGCTGGACTCATTCCTTTTGTAACTATCATGGGCCAACATGGCCATAACTCGTAATGCATAACTATAAGTGGGCAACACTTTATCAATAAACTATAGTTCTTAAAACATGAATACATATGGGCCGGCAAAGCCTCTGACATATTGTACAATGTGAACCTTTGTCTACAAAGACTCTAAGGTTCTTTGGCATCAAATGGGACACGGTGTCGGCCTACCCATAAGTTTGTATAAAACTTCTGACGCGATGACTCATAGACTCGAATGCACTCCAAATGAAGTGGAGTCCTACCAATCCTTAGCTGAAGCCAATCTCGTTTACTATGAAGGCTCATCAAACTGATAATCTATACCTGCAGGCATGAATGCAGCGTCCCCAACAAAAGTACGTCAGTACGAATAATCTACTAAGTATTTAAGGCATGTAAATTAGCATATAAAGGACATGGAAGAAACATGGAGTAAAGGAATCAACCTGTAAGTCTGGATAGCTCTGTAAATCATGAAATATTTATAATGCCATGCATATGCATATAAATGTCGTGTAATGCATAGGTCTATACGTACATAATATCAACAAGCCTCTGAGGGCATCCCATCATATCATCTCGGCCATTGTGGGCTAACCGTTTTCTTTAATAATTTATTTGAAAATAAGTAAATAGTCTAAATCAGGTGATAACAAATGCGGAATTGAAATAAATATTGCTTAACCTTTAAACTATTACTACCACCCAGAACTAGTGTCACAATCCACGAATGTTCTATGAATAGATACAAATATTCGTCTGAAAGAAGAGTACATTTGTCTTGAAAAAAAATAAACAGAAATGTAGAACATAGGAGGGGACACCAGGACCTGCGGACGCCTGCAGGACTACCTTGTGTCTCCTGGATGAATGCCTGCAACCGACCTCTCGATCAGCCACAATCAGCTCCAAAATCTGCACAGAAAGTGCAGAGTGCAGTATCAGTACAACCGACCCCATGTATTGGTAAGTTCCGAGCCTAACCTTGAAGAGGTAGTGACGAGGCTATGATGGGGCATTTATAATACAACTTGCATACAGTTTATAATAAAACAAAAAGGAAGTATGAAACGAAATGGAACAGTAACTTGCAGTAATAAATACGGAACCCAGAAATCTTTCCAGTACTCAGGTATAACCAAATCCTTAGAAGAGTCTCAGTGCCACAAAATAAAATCACAGCAGAGGTAGAATACATAAACAACAAAATGATGTGGCGCACATCCATCACATAATCAGTAACACTGTGGACATTCATCCTTATTACTCCTGTTGCGGTGTGCAACCTGATCCAACCATATCAGTACCAATAGCACAATAAGAATAGGTATTTCAAAATTTAGTTCACGATCCTCCATATTTAAGCCTCAACCAAAACTAACGGAAATCAATACAATTATATAACTTCACCAATTAATACTACACAGCGAGACCAACCGAAATATACTATGAAACACGACCAACCCGCTTGAACCAATAATGTAACACAATGAAACTACAGAACAACTAATACTTTCAATAAAGAAACAACATCTAGCAAGAAGCAATTAGACATAGAAGCATCAATAAACATGAAACAGTTAAGACGAGAAGATAATAAATTGGGAATGGGTAAAGGAACATGCTAAATAGATAATTTGGCGGCGCATAGGTACTCGTCACCTCACCTATACGCCACACACATGAATTTTCATATAGAAAATAAGTCGGGGATCCTAATCCCTTCAGTCGAAGTTAAACCAAACATTTACCTCAATCTGACGGCCAACTCAATGCTCAATTATTGCCTTTCCTCTATTTTCAACCTCTGAACCACTCGTATCCAGTCAATATCAACTTAATAACATCAATCAATGTTAAAGGAGTTATCTTTAATCCCAAAAAGATCAACAATCGACCTCGGGCCTGCTTGGTCAAAACTCGAAGTTCGAACCAAAATCTATTTACCCATTCACCCCGGAGCCCGGATATGCAAATGGTTTCGAAATTCGACCCCAAATTGAGGTCAAACTCCCAATTTTTCAAAAGTCCCTAATTCTACCCAAAACCCCTAATTTCTACCATAAAATTCCTAGATTCTAGGTTTAATTCTTGTAAATAGAAGTAAAAGATTGAAAGAAATAAGTTAAATAAAACTTACCTACGTTTTGGGGAAGCAATTTCCTTAGAGAAATCGCCCTAGGTCGTCTATTCATTTGAAAATGAGAAGAAAAGGGCTGGAGTTCGAATTAAATGAACTCACTGGCCAACCTTCGCACCTAAGGTATTTGGGCCGCATCTGCTCGTCCGCACGTGCGGACAGGAGGTCCGCTTCTGCGGAATAGGACTGGGCCCCTGGGGACGCATCTGCGGACGGGTTTCCGCTTCAGCGGTCCCTCTCCTGCAATGAGGAGTCCGCATCTGCGAAGATCGAAGTAGAGGTCCTGGGTCGCATCCGCGGGCTATCGCTCGCACATGCGAGCTTGCACCTGCGACCAAAGGCTCGCAGGTTCGGGAACACCAGATCTGGTGCACCAGCAGCCTTGGTTGAGTTTTTAACTCGACTCACGTATCGCCAGAATGGCACCTGAGCCCTTGGGGCTCCAAAACAATCATGCACACAAGTTTAAAAATATCATACAGACTTTCTTGTGCGATCAAATCGCTAAAAGTTTCTATGAAATTATCAAGACCACTTAAAGTTTCTATTTTCTCAACTCATATGAACTCGGTTTTTCACCAATTTTGCAGACATGGTTTAGATATTATAGAAGACCTGTACCAGGCGCCTGAACCAAAATACGGGCCCGATACTATCATGGTCAAGCATTAAACACATATTTTAAAATCGTAGATTTTCTGAAATTCAATTTTTAGTTAAAAATACATTTCTCGGGCTATGGACCTCGAAATTCGATTCCGGGCATACGCCCAGATCTCATATTTTACTACGAACCCATCGGGACCATTGAAACACCGGTCTGGGTCTGTTTACTCAAAACATTGACTAAAGTGAACTAAAAATTATTTTAAATTTTAAAAATTATTATTTCTTCTACTTTTTACATAAATATTTCCGGAATTAAGCGCGGACTGCACACACAAGTCGAGGAGGAAAATTCTAAAAATTTTAAAGCTAATGAGCGTGGAATAAAGTCCTAAAATACAAGAATACCCCTTGGGTCATCACACTCACAGTGCTTAAGGTACTATAAAATTTCGGTTTGAATTATGAATTACATTAAATGGATAAATAATGGATATTCTGATGCTGCTACCTTCTATTTTAGGTGCCACAATTCCCAATGATAATTTGCTTAACTTCACATTAAGTTCAACAGTCCAAACAGAAGGATGGAGATTCTATTTGATACACAGAAAAGTATCAGCTTATTCAATATTTTTAAGTTGCTTCAATGAACTTGTAGATGAAGGACAACTTCATATAGTTCTCAAAGGAGTGATTTTAGAAAGAAGGAAAACTTGTTTCAGCAAGATAAATGTCATCAAATGCTAACTTGTTGAACTATTTCCAACTAATCTACCACCGTAAGAACAGAAAAATTAAATAAGACAACAATCAATTTGTCAACAACCAAATGGTTAGGGAAACATATTGCTCACCTAATCATATGCCACGTTAATCTCATATGACTTAAGAGTCATATATATTTTTTAAGGGGTGCTTCCATGTGGGGTGGGATGGAAAATGTTAATCTTTATCCCCTTATTAGGCAATTAGATAGTGTCACGTTATCCGGTAAATAATCAATTACCCGCATAATAAAGAATTATCTCAAATTACTTAAAATTCTACTTATTATTATTTTTAATACTCTTTATACATCCTACTATCATGTTCATGTGGTACCATATAAAATAAATACATACACTATTATTTCATTACAATATCCATGTAAAAATACATATATTTTCTCAACTTATAGTTTTCCTAATCTCATAAAAAGAATAAAATTTTCGTACGCTTAATTCTTAAAATGGTAAAAAGACAACCTTATTTTGTTGTGAGAAAATAATTGCTATCTTTACAATAAAGAAAATCTCATAAAATTTCTCATATTAGGTGTATAATTTATCATCCGAAAATAGTAATAATGGTGATTGTCAAAAATTAATACTTATAAACCTTTTACTAAAATACTTCACTTAAAATAAAATACCACACTAACATAATATCTAACGGTAACACATTAGATAAAGAAAGGGTGAGAACACAATTAATCACGAGTTTCTGTACAATGTACAATTAAATCATGGTTTGCCAAATTGACAAAGGCCAAAAATACCAAAGTGAAATTGGCAAGAGTAAGGTACAGATCAATCGCAAAACCCCTTGCTTCTATAGTAAATTACATATCTGGTCCTTGAGGTTCATATGACGAAAATTACACACTTATATGAAATTATAAACCTACTGCATAATTACAAAAAAATCTAGGTTGCAAAAAGGAATGAAGAAAGTATTTAAAAAGTTCAATAGAATCACGAAAAAAAGTATACAAGAAAATGCTAGAAGAATAGACTCATCAGCACCTCTTCCATCACGCGCCAAATATAGAAAAGACTAAGAAAATAAAAAATTGGGGGCTCATAATAATAATGTCTTAAACCCTCTATAACCTCCTAATAGTCATAATCCCTTCGAACTCATGTGGATTTACTATGGCATATCCTAATGCTAAGGTACGAGATGTAACATATATGTTCAGTGTGTGGCCATCAAACCGGATTTTCAAGTTCGTTACCTTTTTCACCTTGGTACCCTTTTTGATATGGGCGACATTGGCATAAAATTCCTTGATGGGGTATTCATTGGCGTCTTGCAAACAGCTGGTGAACCATTTTCATCCTTTTATCTCTACAAACTGCTTAAGGACATTAGGGTTGTGCTGGCTTAGGTCTTTGGTCAAGAATTGTCCATCAAGAGTGAGCGACCTTTGGGACCACCATTCTCGAAACTTGGCATATGCCTTCTCACTGAAAAACCTATCATCCCACACCTCTAGCTTCCTTGATATAGCCAGGCCTCCAACAATTGTATCACCCTCTCTCCCATTGTCCAGTACCTCAACATCATAATCCAAATTTATTGGGTCAGCTAATGTACCAGGTGGGGAAGAGGGTTCAGATGCTTCACTACCTCCCTCTGAGCCGTCAGAAGAACTAGAGGAGGATGTAGGTTCATTGACTAAGTGGAGTCTATCGGGGAATTATTGTGATTGTGCCCCCGGTTTTACTTGTACTGAATCCCCCTCAGAGGTTTCCTGAGATGGGAGGTATTCACTGGCGTCTGAGGTGTTCGGAGGTGGTCTACTGAGAGTAGTCTTTTTGCTCAAGACTTCCTATACTGATAGTGGCATGTTAGGTTTTCCTCGACCTCGGCCTCGAGAGGATTCTGCCCTCCCTTTGGAAGTATCACCTCTACCACGTGAACACACCATTGTCTGCAACATACAAGTAGTGAAAGTCAGTTAGAATTGGGGTTCAACATGTGTTATAGAATCACAATTGAAAACAAAGACACATCTTCTCAGAACAGGCAGCGCGGACTGCAAAAAAATGAGTGCGGCCGCGGACTGCTCATCGCGGACCGCACAAAAATGAGTGCGGACGCATAATACCCATCGCGGACCGCGAAATTTTGAATACACCCGCAGGGATCCCAGGTTCAGACTATTGGTTCTCTGAATTTATCTCAGCGCGGACCGCACAATTTCGAGTGCAGCCGCGCAAAAACCATCGCAGACCGCATAATTTTGAGTGCGGTTGGATAGTCTTTTTGTTGGGTCTTTGAAGATTAATTGTGCGGACCACACAATATTGAGTGCGGATGCAAAAACCTGTCGTGGACTGCACAAAATTGAGTGCGGCCGCATAATCTTAGCAATTAAAAATGCCTTGAAATTAGGGTATCGTGGACCGCACAATAATGTATGTGGCCGCGTACCCTAGTGCAGACCGCACAAAAATGTGTGCATCCACAAAAATTCAAATTTAGCGACACTGACTTACGATTATTACTAGGGTTTTCACTAATTAGGCATGATTTGTGAAAATTAAACAATAAAAGCAACCAACTCTAGCCCCCATTATGCATTCAAACACTACCCACATGATTCTAAGCAAGAACTAAGCATCAATTTGACATTTTTGGTATGAATCTAACCCTAGATAAAAAAGAAAACTAAAACAAAGAGAAAAAAAAAAAGAAAAAATGAAATTAACTAATTGAAGTCAACATACCAGTAGTGAAATGTAGTAGGAAATAAACACTTGATGAATAGGAGATGAGATTGAAAACAAGAAGGAGAGTGCATTATGCTTTAGTCTACCTTGAGAGGTTAAAGTTTGTAAAGTGTGAATAGTCTCAAAAAGTCCTATTTATACTCTGACCCTGATGGCCCACCGACTTACCTAAGTGAGGCCGCACAATTTTGGCGCGGTCCGCACTCTTTACCTTTTCTAACTCAGCAACTGATATAATGGCGCGGATCGCATAAAAATTATTGTGGTCCGCACAAAAGTCATTGTAGTATAGTGGTGAGTATTCCTGCCTGTCACGCGGGCGACCCAGGTTTAAGCCCCGACAACGACGCTAAAAATTGATTGGGTCCAAGCCTACACTACTATTGAGTAGCGAGGTGGTCGATGCAGTTTTAACCTAACTGACATCGGTATCGAACCCACAGGGAGTTAATGTTTGGAATTAGGTTTATATCTAAGCTAGATACGGGTTTTGATTCTAATTACACTTCCACAAGTTTGGGTTTGTAATATACTTCTATCTTTACACTAATGATTGCAATAATTAAAACTAAGGACAATATTTTTGTTAATGTTTTTCAAGTGTTAAAAGAGACTAGGGTCGTGACTTCTACCTAGGTGGATATCTAACGGGTAGCAAAATCTAGGGCAAGCTTGATTAGTTGGGATTGCGGCATAGCTATCACACCCGGGTACTCACTATATATCTCTCGGTAGTTTGAGTGATTTTGTCCCATTTGGCTTGCTCAAGCCAAATGGGTATTCATACAAATCAAGTGATATTAGCTCAAGTCGGGTATTACTATCTCTAGGTTTAACCCTTTAATTGGGGCTATCAATTTCTTGAGTTCACCCTAATTCCTTGTTAGCCTAGTTTTCCTAGACTTAGTCCCTCTTTCTCAAGTAGATACTAAGTCATAAAGGCATGAATCAATGCTTGCAACCATTAATTCTTGAGTTCTATCAAGAACAAGGCTAAATATGACTAACCCATTCACCTTCAAACCCTAAAATCAATAAACCCATTAAATACCCACATTAGGGTTGGGATGAAAATCTAATGTTAAGATGTGAATCTAGTACAAAACTTTTACAAACAGAAAAACCAATCGTCTCAGGTGCTCATACAAAACGTAACATGACCTAAAAATGACAAAAAGTTCTATTTATACTAAGCTGAAAATATCTGACAAAATTTCCCCCACGAAAGTTGTGCGACCGCAAATTCTAAGTGTGGTTGCACTCTTGCTTCCGCGACCGCATAATTCTGGTGCGGACCGCGTTCTTCTTTGATTCTAGACTTTCGCGGACCACACAATTCTAAGTGCGGCCGGGCTTATGATTATGCGTCCGGATAGAAGTGATGTGGTCTGCACTTGCTTGATTTTCGTTGAGGATAACTCTCTGAACCTTCATCATTGTGGACCGCACAATTTTGTGTGAGATCGCGCTTAACGTTTTGCGATCGCACAATTCTGGTGCGGTCTGCACTCCTTCATTTTTCCATAGTTGTCAACTCTATGATTTTTGCTCATTGCGGACCGCGTAATTTCGATCGCGTCCGCACAATTCTGGTACGGTCCGCGCTCAACATTTAGTCCAAAATTTCGCTCTCTGAATCTCCCTCTAGAGGACCGCATAATTTTGATCGTGGCCGCATCATGGCTTTTGCGGTCGCATAATATTTGTGCGGTCCGCACTTCAAGTCTCTTTGTCCAGTCTTTGTTTTTGTTCAACTTTTGACTCCTTTCTGAGTTGGTTTTTATTCCTTTATCTCATTTAGAACAATTCCTGCAAGCAAGCACATTTCATTAGTTTCCAGGAATACCTTCAAGAAATTTTGGCCTAAAACACAAGTAAAAGAGAGAAAATACTAGGTTAAAACCCCTACTTATCAATTCACCTTAATGTTGATCCATAAGCTACTACTGATAACTTGAATCCTCTCATGTAATACATTTTCACTAGGGCTCATGTCGCATCGGGGAACTTTTGAAGTGATTTTCTTATCCACCTAGGGATGATACTATACTTCAATAACCGTATTTCATAGCATCATAACGTGATTCATCTTATGGGGGTATTCTAATCCCGTGCAGTTCATGAAATCCCTATTTTTCTAAAAATTATTACTCAATCAAAGGCCTAAACGTCATCCTCTTATCATATATCACAATTACACCCTTACTTTACTACCAGAGTGGCATTACATCTCTTCTAAATGCTCTTAGTTTTAAACTCCTTTGAGTTCACTCATGCTATATTGAGTTGTTTATAACTTTATGGAAACCATCAGCTCTTTTGTTGTGATGGGTTTAATCTCGAGGACTTACCTATTCTCGTCAACTTTTCTTATCCTTACCCCTGTCTAGCTAAAACCTTGTTGCTCTACCATACATTAGCTTGCGACCTACGCATATCTATTTATACTACTCGCAACCTTCCTTTTAACATGCTAGCACCATATATTTCCTTTCATGCCTTCTCAGTTGTCTTTAAATGTAAGCAATTTCTTTTCCTGGTCGTTCTGCCACTTGTTGCATGGTTACTTGGCTTATCTTAGTGCCCATGAATACTGGAGTTCACTGTAATTCATATGATCTCAATTATCAACTCTTGATTTTTTTCTTCTTCCCGTTTATTAGCTACAATAGGTGTCACTTTCTTTTGGAGTTCATACAATATTATAGTGAGACTGCTGTTACAAGACCATTTGTTCATTAGGTCGCTATGCTTATGTTAAAGCCTTCTTCCTTATTTCCTCAGCTAGTCTATCGTTGTAGTGCTTCGGGAAGACCATCTGACTCTTGTAAAGCTGAGAGTTTATTACATTATATACCCCATGGTATTTCTGATGTTCTTACTCGCCTATCATTATACTTAGTTACTTACCTCCGCGCCCTTGTGCTCGTAGATTTCTTCTAAATTGAAATTCCAGCTGTCTCCCTAGTGGCACTCTCTTTTATTTCTGTAACAGTTATATTATACCTTCTAATACCCCAACTCTTATCTGAATATTTCTCGAGGATTACGATGTCGTATCTGAGAGACTGAATTTCCTATGCTGGGTTCCACTATGTTTATCTTAAATGATCTGTTGATTTCTCTGTATCCTCTTGTTTAGCCATAAGTAGGCTCTTCCTGAATCAACTACAGACTACCCGTCGGTCCACTCTCATATCTGTATTTTATGTAACGCCTCTTGGGTTATGTCCTTTGTCTTAACTTACCTCTCGTACGGGCTCCTTATGTATCAAGTGTTCATTTACACTTATTTATCAATATCATCGAGTGCGAAACCCTTATTGATTCTCCTGGGCATCATGCTTGCATAATGTTCTGGAGTCATATTATATCTGTAGGATCTGAATAAATGCAATATCATTCCTTTCACCTTTTTATCACATTCTTCCTTTACCATTCGATAGTTACCTCTTCATCTTTGACATTTCTTTTCACATCTTCACTGACATATTACTCGCCTTGTTACACCAGGGATAATTGAATTTTTTACGCACAAGGGTGACACCTGGTGTAACAGGGATAGTGCTTGTTTTAGGCAAACGTCTTCGTGAATGACCTTTAAAGGTTATTCTTCTACTATTCATTCTAATATTGTCGAAACACGATCTCTAAAAGGATGCCGACTATTACCAATTCCTTCGATCCCTAATTCACGTTTGATTTTTTTTCTTGTTTACTATCCCATACTAATTTCTATTACTCGGGGGTCTAACTTTTCCTTCTAGTAATCACGTTGGACTCAGCGACTGATTTCTCGAAATGAGGATATGACTTTAGGGATTATACTTTTATTTTCTCAAGGCATGTCTCCCTTTGTCTTTTCCTTCACTTGACTATAGACTCTATCATCCTATCATATTTTTATTTATCGTTATCACTCATTTATCACATCTTACTCATAATGCTTCATTTACTCTCTTCTTATTCTCCTGCTAATATTTCTGTCTATTACCTTATTCTAAAAACTTCAACAAAACAGCCTTCCGCTTTTAGATCCCTTTGCACCATCTCATTGGCTCTTAGGTCGATTAACATTCTCTATTTACTATGGGTAGGAGTCATCCTAAGGTAAATATTCATCCCTTCTAGGATTCCAGTGCCTATCTTCTAAACTTTCTGAACCTTCTAGTATTCATATCCGACTGTATTATTCTAGAGTGCACCATCTGGCTATCTCCCAATGAGAACTATTACCATGTCATGCACTACCCTTCAAAAATCTTAGATAATGATAACAATCCATCCACAATTTTGGGTTACTCTAACCCCAGCTAGATCCTGATATCCTACCCTTCTCTTAAATTACATTTGTTAGCTCCCATAAGGCATAATTGAGATGGGTATGGTCAATTGTAAATATCTATGTTACTGTTGAAAGTAACTCAAAATGCTTATATTTCTCTTCTTGAATTATAAATACTGATAATCTTTATTAACTAGGTACCTCGTACCCTTCTTCATCTTGCTTCTTTTACTTGCTGAAACTTGTATCTACCTTCTTATTCTCTTATTTCTTTTTACCATATGGGTAGATAGATATTCTTGTCTTACAACTCCTTATAAAGAAACTTACACATCTTAGTACACACATGATCTGCTGAAGACCTCATATTTACTCATCATAAGCATGATGCAAAATTGAGTTCCTCTGACTCAACTCTTCCACAACCACATTCAATATCTTACCAACTGTCTTTTTAGATGTAGACATCATTGTATTATGAATAATAGAATTTAGTAGTTTAATTTCTTACAACTGAGATCTACCACACGATCTAGAGTAAGAAGAAAGAGTAACAGTCCTAAATGCCCTATAGTCTCCTCCTTATAAGTGTGGCTAGGGATGGCAACGGGGCGGTGCGAGTGCGAGGTGGGGAGGGGCGGGTTTGGGGTTGTGCGAGGCAGTGCGGGTTAGATAGTTTGCGAGTGCGGGGCAGGGCCGTTTGAAATTTTTTAAAATAGAATTTCATGGGGGGCGGGGCACGGTTAGAGTTTTTTTTTAAATAAGAAAAAAAGATAAAACTTAAGTGGTATGCAAATAAATGTCTTTAACTTGTTCTATTACGTAATCTGTCTTTTTAGGGAAGAATTATTTTTTTATGCTTTAAACTTGGGTTATAAAATTTTTTGCTAAGACTACTTGTATGAGTAAAAGGACCATTCATTTTTATAATGAAATTAATAGAATGAAATACAATGTTGTATGCGTACATTCACTATCGCAAATGAGAACTGATATAATTTTATTTTTGGTCTAGAACTGGTATATTTTTCAGCATTAACAACTAGAGAAAGCAAAAGTTTTAAGAAAAAAATATATCACTATCCCAAATTAAAAAAAAATTAAAAGAAATTATGCGGGGCGAGTTTGCGCGGGGAGAGTTTGCACGAGGCAGTTAAAAATAACAAATCTTGCTTTGCGAGGCGGGGCGGGGCGGGTTTGCGCGGGCTTGTCTCGCAACCGCACCGCCCAACACCATTTTCCATCCCTAAGTGTGGTTCATAACACACCGATAAATAGGAATCTACTAGACACGGCTTGTAGACTCTCTTGGACAGAATTGTTCTTATACCACTTTTGTCACGACCCAAACTGGAGGGCTGTGACGGGCACCCGATACTTTACTCAACCGAGTACCAATATAACATATCTTTCTAATCGTACTATCATGGGTAAATGTGCCAAAAGGGTCATCATGACATAACCGAAATAAAATATAAGGGAATGCTAGACATAGGATGACCTAACATAATATAGAAACTTATACATGTAACATACGAGCCTATAAGGTTGACATGATCATTTGTAAGTTCAAAACATGGGCCGACAAGGCCATACAAGTATCCACATACCTGACATCTATATACAAGTATGTAAGAGTACATAAATATCATAAAGGTCGGGACAGGACCCCACCATGCCAATCAATACATGTCTAAATCATATTGACCAAATAGGCAACTCCAGAGAAACTAGAGTGCACCAACACTTTCCGCTGAGCTAATAGACTAGTAGAAGGACTTCCAACCTGTCTATCGGGACCTGCAGGCATGAAACCCAGCATCCCCAGGAAAAAGGGACGTCAGTAAGAATAAAGTACTAAGTATGTAAGGCAGAAAAGCATAAATAAGAACAGTAATGTAAAGAGAGAGATATGAGATATAGTGGCATTTGAATGTGTTGTGTTATTAGATCGATGCAGGGTAGGGTGATGTGGGGTCACCCCTAGGTATGTGCATGGTAAGGTTATTCAGTGGTTTGATGTCTTTTGGAACAACTCTTGGCACGTTCGAGGACGAACCTTTGTTTAAGAGGGGGAGAATGTAACGACCCGGCCGGTCGTTCCGAGAGTTTAGCCCATTTACCCCATTTCTACTTCATCTTGTGTGGTTAATCTCTTTTGTGTGGCGTTGGGTTGGTTGGCTCGGGTTCAGAGTGGTCATGGTGAGAAATGAGACTCTTAGTCTCTTAAGTTGGCCTTATAGTTAGAAAAGTCAACCGGAAGTTGACTATTGGGTAAACGACCTGGGAATGTAGATTTTATGGCTCGGATAGCTTCCTTAGGTGATTTGGGACTTAGGGGTGTGTTCGGAATGTGGTTTTTATGTCCGGAGAAGAATTAGGCTTGAATTGGCGAAATTGAGTTTTTGGCGATTTCTGGTCGGCACTGGAAATTATCTATCGAGGTTGGAATGGAATTTCGGAAGTTAGAGCAGGTCTGTAGTGTCATATGGGATGTGTATGTAAATTTTCAGGTCATTCGGACGTGGTTTGGATGGTTTTGGCATCGTTGGCGAGTTTCGGAAGTTTAGAAATTCTTAGGCTTGAATTTGGATTTGATTTGGTGTTTTTATGTCATTTTGAGTGTTCCGAGGGTTCGAATAGGTTGGCATATTAATATATGACTTGTTAGTGCTTTTGGTTGAAGCCCCGAGGGGCTCGGGATTGATTTCGGATGGTTAGCGGAAGTTTTGACTTGGAAAATGTAGCAAAACTGTTGCTGGTGCCAGTTTACTGGTGTGTCCACACCTGCGGATTGGGGAATGCATGTGTGATAGTCGCAGGAGCGGCAGGCGACCGCAGAAGCAGAGAAGGTCGCAGAAGCAGAGTGTTTGACCGCACATGCAGGCTTGCAGGTGCTAGGGTTAGGGCGCAGGTGCGGAATCTGGGATGTTAGTGAAAGTCGCAGGTGCGGCGCCTTGGCCGCAGGTGCGGTCGCGCAAGTGCGTGAAAGAGGCCGCAGGTGCGGAACCCTTGGGCAGAACATATAAAAAGTCCCTTAGCGAATTTTGGTCATTCTTTCACCATTTTTATTCGGGTTTGAAGCTTTTGAAGGGTTTTTGAAGAGGGAAATCGAGAGTTCTTCGTGGAGGTAAGGCTTTTGGACTTAAAACTTATTTATATATGATTAATGGACTGATTAGTGGTGAAATTTGTGGGAATTAGTACAAGGATTGGGTAATTAGGGCTTGTGATTAGAGACTTTAAATTTAGGATTTGAGGGGTCATTTGAAGTACAATTTCGATGTTCTTGGTATGTATAGACTCGTGAGGGAATGAGGATTCTAGTTTTGTTATTTTTACCAAATTCTGAGATGTGGGACCGGGGATCGGGTTTGGTCAATTTTGAGATTTTTGGGTAAATTTGGTAATTTTTGAATGGGTTTCATTCCTTGGCGTATTATTATGATATGAATATGATTTTTTGTAGATTTGGAGCATTTGGACGCCCAGTCTAGAGGCAAAGGCATTGACGGCTAGGTTTTTAGCCGGTTTCGAAGTAAGTAACGTTTCCAAACTTGGTTCTGTGGGTTGGAAAGCCCGAGCTATATGATTTATGGCTATAATTGAGGTGACGCACATGCCAAATGATGGGCGTGCGGGCGTGCACCGAGTATTTGTGGCCTGGCTCATCCCATGGCATTTGTCTAGTAGCTATTACTGATCGATATCCGCACTTCTATTAATGTAGTAATTGTGAACCTGTTAGAAATCATGCTAAGTATAAATGCTAGGCTTAACAGCGAAAATGTTGAGACCCGAGTGGTCGTATATTACTGTTTCATTTTTTGATTATTTGATTCCATATAGTCAGTCCTGTTATAGCATATCACTTCATACCTCAGCCTCAGTATTGTTAATTATATGCATACTTATCATTGTTCGGGCTGATGGATGCATCTGTGATCCATGTGAGTGACACTGGAGAGTAATGACTGAGTGAGGCCGAGAGCTTGTTATTGAGACAGCTATGAGATCGGACTTCACACCGCAGCGATACTTAAATCATGCCTTCATTGGCTTGATATAGTGCTTGGGACACTAGGGCCCCTCCGGAGTCTTTACACCCCCAGTGAGCGCATTGATGTTGAGGGATGGATTTTCCCTAGGCATGGATCTTGTCCGAAGTTGATGTTATGTGACGGATGGATCGTCCCTGGACATGGATCTTGTCCGAGTGTTGTATTCCGGAGATGGACCTTCTCCGTGGGGCTGGATTGGCCTTCTTCCTCAATACCGAGTGACTACGGTCACCGATTATTGTGTACATTCCGGAATGGACCTTCCCTGGGCCTGAGAGCCATATACGGTACTGAGTGGACTGCTGCGTGAGGGTTGTGAACCCTATGGGAATTTCCTCACGGGTTTCATATATTTATACGATGGCATGTAGAGTAGTCCGGTATGCTTGGCATATTTGTATATTTTCTGATAAACTATTAGCATGTCTAATTTCTATTTCCTGTCTATTGTAAATTCTGAGGTTTAGTCCGCCATTACCTCTCAGTTCATATTTTGGGTTCGTTACTTCTGAGTTGGTGTACTCACGTTACCCCCTGCACCTTGTGTGCAGATCCAGGTACACCGGGACCCGGTAGTGGATACTGAGCAGTTGTTAGAGATTCATCGGAGTCGTCGAGGTAGCAGCTGGCGGTCGCAACCTCGTCTTCTCATTCTTATTCTACCTGTTGATCTTTATTTTGAGACTATGTTGTCCATTTCTCTTTTTTCTCGCTTTATGTTATAGCAGCTCATGACTGAGTGACACTGGATCCGGGGTTGGAGATTTTAAATTTTGTTTTAGATATTGTTTCAAACTTCATATTATTATTATTATCAGCAAATTTTGTTTAAAATTGTATTTTTATTGGAATTTGAATTTAGCTTAGATAAAATGGGTGGCTTGTCTGGTTCTACGACAAGCGCCATCAAGACTCCGAAATTGGGTCGTGACAAATATGAACTTCACTAGGATTCAAGGATCATACATACTTTCTTAGGATAACTTTATAAGAAAACAACAACTTGGACAACCTTAGTTGCTAGGAGTAGATTCGTTATGAAATAGCGTATCGTGTACATTTGTTTCACTTTAAATCATGCCAAAAGAAAGAAGGAAGTGCCTTAACATACCTTAACCACGTTGAGTACTTAATACCTTCCAAGAAACTCTTCAAACAAGTCAACTCAATCTATCATAGCATAAGGAGATTCAAAATCAGTGTTGAGCAAAGGCTAAGTCTGTAACTTAAGCTAGTAGCTCCTTTACGTAAATTCGGGAAGCATTTCCCCTATAAAAATGGCCTCCTCCAATACCATATACCAGCAACAACAGCCATAGAAATCCAGCAACATATAATTATCAATAACAAGACACCATATAATAACAATAAGTCAAAACTACTTCACGACGAGCAGCAAGCTCTGATTGGAATCTGTATAACCCATATCACCCCTTATAGACTTCTTAAATTAACTTAACAGCATCATTAACATGATAACGAAGTAATTCATCAATGATTCCATCCTTATACCATGTATTTATAACAAAAGAAACAATCCACAACTCCAACTATCTTCAATTAGCAACTTTATTCACTATTTCATGTCCAGTCCATCAATTTAACTTAATCAATATCAAGATAACCTTAGGCACATGCAAGAACACAATAAAAATACCTCCTACAGTAACTTCAAGTCAAAATCCAAGTTATATTTATCTTATACAACACCATAGAAGTGGCTTAAGCTAATCCAAGTAGTATCTTGTAGTTTATCATCCTAACAACTTAACCAACATACAAGAAAGCTTAAGAAAAATTAGTAGGATTTTACACTCATCTTAGCCAGTAGAAAAAACTTGAAATTTCAGCCAAACACAGCCCACAACTATCCGTAATGATAACACAACCACAAAGAGGTGTTGTTCTTCACTAGAACTAACTTTTGATGTTGAAATATGGTGTAATCCATTCGCATGACTTGAAATAACCTAGGGTTGATGTGAAACTTGGGTGAGTATTTTACAGAACTTAAACCACTTAAAAAAACCTCCCACACGAGTTGGAACTACCCAAAATCAGCAACAAGAAGAAGAACAAGAAACTTACTAGCACAACGGGGTTCCTGACACTTTATTTGTGTTGGTTACCCTTTGTTTGGGTCTTGCATCATGAGAGAAACTTGAGAGAGTGTTTTCTGGGTTCGAAGGTCTGAATATACTGAAAACGAATTACTAAAAACAGTGTTGAGGCATCTTATACGTATATCCATATGTCTTAAACCGCCTATGTGGGCCCCATAGAGAGCTGTTTGGCGCAGTCTCGTGAAAATACGAATATCTCTCTACTCTGAGATCGTATCGATAATCGATGTAATGAGTTGGAAAATAGACTCATAGATATTTAATTTTTTGGGTATATCACCCTCTAATTCCGAGTAAATTGGAAGAAAAGATTAGTAATATTTGACCTAAAGTTTAAGTAAAATTATGAACGTAAGTTGCGACAACTTTTGTCGACTTTTGTTCCACAACTTACTTGACTTCAAAACGTAACACTCGACTTTCATAATACTAAAATAAATCATAACATAACCTCCTTATCATGTTAAGAACTCTAGTCTCACCCCAAAAGTTCATGTTATAACATTCCAGATGTGTCAACTTTCGACGAAACTTATTTTCTTCATTTGGTTTAGTTTCTAAGCCTCCCAACCCTCTTGGTACTTGTAGTTCATGATATTAAATATTTTTAGCCTCCAAGTTAACATAATTAAATGTACTTTCAAAGACGATCTCATTTCTGAGCTTAAATCAATTGACTTACGACGTACTCTCACGTACGAAAATATGGGGTGTAACCGTGATTCTTGTGTAAACCTTGTGAAAGAACGGCTGATTATTTGGTTGTCATTAGTCTTCCTTAATAGGGTTCAGTGGTACTTTAAATGTGTTATGATTACTTTGGCAGTGTTATCACCTGATTACTCCTTGTTTCTATTGGTTTCTTCTACTTTTCATTTGCTAGTGTTATATTATCACTACTCCACCAAGGTTAGTCTTGGTACTTACTGGGTAATATTGTGTGCCCATGCTATGATTTTGCATATTTTTGTGCATATCCAGGTACCTCTGAGCATGTTGGACGTTAGCTAGTTGTTGGAGATTTGCCACGGAGAATTCAAGGTATATCCACCAATACGCTCGCAAGCCTCGGAGTCACCTTCTGTAGCTTTACATTATTACTGTTTACTTCTATTCAAAATAGTGATGTATTTTATATTCTTAATTACTATTAGAAAGGCATATGACTTCGTACTACCGATCCTGGGATATTATAAATCTATTGATGATTGTTTACTATGTGTGGAAATTACTGATTCATGTCTAATGATTAAATGGTTTAAATTTGTTATTAACTCAGCATGTGTTAGACCTACCTATCCTTAGGTATTATATGCCATCACGACATCCTAAGGTGGGAATTTGGGGTCGTGACAGGAAAACAACCATGAAACAAGAATTTGAAGCACTCTATGCCAACCATATTTGGGATTTAGTGCCTTTGCCAGTTGGAAAATAAGCAATTGGCTGAAAGTGAGTATACAAGATCAAACATAAGGCATATGGGAGCATTAAGAGATTTAAGGCTAGTACTAGTAAAAGGTTATACTCAACAAGCAAGGATTGAATATACAGAGACCTATTGTCATGTTTTCAAAATGATAGTTGTTATAGTAATTGTCGTTGTGGTTGTGAAGAAAGGATGGGACATCTTTCAAATTGATGTGAACGATGCATTCCTTTAAGAGGACTTGCATGAAAAAAGGTATATATGGAAGTCCCACCAGGTCTTGTAGTTGATGACTCCAAGTCAGACAAGGTGGTCTATAGACTAAATAAGTCTTTGTATGGCCAGTAATAGGCCAGCAATGGTATGCTAAGTTGACTAAGGCATTGTCATCTAAAGGATACAAACATTCTAAAAATGATTATTTACTCTTCCGCAAGAAAACATCCTCACTAACTATCTTTGTAGTTGTGTACGTTGATGATGTAATAATTACTGAAACTTATTCAGTGGAGATTGCAGACTTAAATACTTTCCTTGACAAGAAGTTCAAAATCAAGGATTTGGGTAGGCTTCACTACTTTTTAGGTTTGGAGGTCCTCTACAAGTCTGATGGTATTATCATTTCTCAAAAGGAATTTTGCCTTGGATTTACTGAAAGGATATGATTTTTTCGATTACAGCAATCTTTCGTCCCCTCTTGATCCTCACTTGAATTTGAAGGCCCCTGAAGGAAACATTCTTCCAGACCCTAAGTATTACTGGAAGATAGTGGAAAAACTCAACTTCCTCACAAAAAAAAAAGGTTAGACATAGCTCACAGTGTGCAGATTCTCAACCAATTTATGCATGCACCTAGCTAGCCTCACCTAGTTACCGCATCCCACCTACTCAACTACATCAAGAAATATCCCACACTGGGAATTTTCCTCGCCAGTAGTAATGACTACTCCATCAGGTCCTACTGTGATTCTGACCAGGCACCTTGCCCTGATTCTAGAAAGTCTGTTACTAGATACATTATTTTATTGGGGGACAGTCCTATCAGCTGAAAATCCAAGAAACAAAGGACTACTTTCTTGTCCTCGGGAAAGACAGAGTACATATACCTCAGATAGGTAGTTGGAGAACTAGTGTAGTTGAGCATGGTGTTTGAAGATTTTACCATCCCACAGACCAAACCTATTGAAGTCTTTTGTGATAGCTAATCTGCCATACACATTGCACACAACCATGTGTTTCATGGAAGAACTAAAAATAGTGAAGTGGATTGACACATTGTGAGGAACAAACTCCAAGAAAGACTGATATATCTACATCTTATGGCCACTCATGAGCAAGTGGCTGACATTCTTACCAAGGCTGTCACAGTAGTCAAGCATTCAACTATTCTAGGCAAGTTGGCCGCGAGAAACTCATAGCCAACTTGAGAGGAGGGGGCGTATTGAGATTATTATTATTATTACTTATATATGTTGTGTCAGCACACCTTAGACAGCTAGAGGATCAGTTGTAGTTAGGTTGTTATAGTTGTGTAGTTAGATATTTTACATATACAGTTGTCATATGTGTATATATACTTGAATAGTAAGTGGTATATTAGTTCGAGAAGAACAAGGTACCAGTTTCCAGTTTATTACGTGAGTCGAACCTTAGGAGATGTCGAAACTAGGTATCCACACCTAGAAAAATTGGCGCTAGCATTAATAAGCGCATCCAGAAAGCTAAAGCCATATTTTCAGTGTCATCCCATATGTGTGATCACCACTTATCCGCTCTGAAATGTTTTACACAAGCCCGAATTATCGGGTCGATTGTCCAAGTGGGCCGTCGAACTTGGCGGGTACGATATGGAATATCAACCCCGAACGGACATCAAATCTCAAATTTTAGCGGACTTCGTGGACGACTTTTCGCCAACCCTCGTACCCAAAGTGGAAAAGTAACTTCTGCTAAAATAGGGTACATCATAGGGGGTATGGACCCTCTTCACGGACGTTACCTCAAATATCAAAGGGTCCGGACTCGGCATTGGTTTGAAACCGCCCACGAGCAACATTATTAGACAATCAATCAAAACTGCCAAATTGACTAACAACGAAGCCGAGTATGAGGATATGATTGCAGGTCTCGAGCTAGCTAAAAGCTTAGGAGTAGAAGTAATCGAAGCTAAATGTGACTCCCTACTGGTGGTAAACCAGGTAAACGGGGCCTTTGAAGTTCGAGAGGATAGGATGCAAAGGTACTTAGACAAGTTGCAGGTAACCTTGCACCGTTTTAAGGAATGGACTCTACAACATATACCTCGAGAACAAAATACCGAGGCAGATGCACTTGCCAATTTGGGGTCATCGGTCGAAGAAGATGAGATCAACTCGGGGACTGTCGTCCAACTCTCGAGATATGTAATTGAGGAAGGGCATGCTGAAATTAATTTTAAAATCTTAACCTAGGACTGGAGAAACAAATACATCGAATACTTAAAGAACGAGAAGCTACCATCGGATCCCAAAGAAGCGAGGACCTTACGGACTAAAGCCGCTTGATTCACATTAATAGAGTCAAAACGTTATACAGGAGAACGTTCGATGGTCCATTGGCGGTATGCTTGGGACCAGGAGATACTGATTATGTTCTGTGAGAAATCCACGAAGGCACTTGTAGAAACCATTCCGGCGCCAAGTCACTAGTTCGAAAGGTCATCAGAGCGGGATACTATTGGGATAGCATGGAAAAAGACTCTAAGGAGTTCGTTCGAAGATGCGACAAATGTCAAAGGTTTGCACCGATGATCCACCAGCCCGGTGAACAACTTCACTCGGTCCTACCCCCATGTCCATTCATGAAATGGGGAATGGACATCGTTGGTACTCTACCATCAGCCCCAAGTAAGGCTAAGTTCATATTATTTATGACTGATTATTTCTCTAAATGGGTTGAAGCACAAGCCTTTGAAAAAGTAAGGGAAAAGGAAGTGATCCATTTTATATGGGATCACATCGCATGCCAATTCGGGATACTAGCGTAAATAGTGTGTGATAATGAAAAACAATTCATCGGCATTAAAGTAACAAAATTCCTCAAAGACAACAAAATAAAGAGGATACTATCGATGCGTATCACCCTAGTGGAAACGGACAAGCCGAATCAACGAATAAGACTATCATCCAAAACATGAAGAAAAGGCTAAACGAAGTCAAATGGGAGTGGAAAGAAAAATTGCCCAAGGTTCTATGGGCATATCGGACTACATCGTAGTCCAGTACCTTTTTTCGGAGCAACTCCGTTTTCTTTAGTATATGGCTCCGAAGCCTTGATACCGGTCGGAGTCGGGGAGCCCAGCGCCAGGTTTAGACATGCAACGGAGGAATCGAACTATGAGGCCATGAATACGAGTCTCGAGTTGTTAGATGAAAGACGAGAAGCGGCACTCGTTCGAATGGTCACACAAAAGCAACGAATCGAGAGATATTTCAACAGAAGAACAAATCTTCGACATTTCAAAGTTGGGGACTTAGTCTTAAGAAAAGTCACCATCAATAATCGAGACCACAATGAAGGGAAACTCGGTCCTAACTAGGAAGGACCCTATCAAATTCTCGACATAGTCGGGAAAGGATCTTACAAGCTCGGAACAATGAACGGCGAACCATTGTTGACTAACCGGAACATATCACTCCCCAAGCAGTACTATTTCTAAGGTATGACTTTCTTTTTTCTTTCATTCACTTAAATATTTGAAACTAACTTATTACAGGAATCTGATCCAAGAAATCGAGACCTCGGGTTTTAAAGTACTCGTTGCACTATTTTTTCCTTAGACCGGTTTTTATCCCAAATGGGTTTTTTCAGTGAGGTTTTTAACGAGGCAACAATTATGTGCTGCCTGAGGATAATTCAACAGTATCCAAGGCTTCTTTGCAATCAACCTCGAATACTGGGGGCCATCACCCTCGGATGTCATGTATCAATGGGTCTCGATAAGAAAATTTTGTAATGGGACAAAGGGTCGAATGAACCGTGCCCATATAGATTAGCTGAGTCCCGACAACAGAACATGTACGCATGAATCATTCAAAGAAGTATTCTCTTTTCTCGAATATCTCAGGTTTCAATATAAATTTTCTATTATATGAGTCATGTACTTATGATTCTGATCTATTGTGACAAAATAACACTTGTGAAAAAGGGCTCAAGGGCCAAGTACAAGCATACCTCGAACACTCAGGGACTGTGCATTCGACCTGTCTAAGTTCGAGATCATAAGACCTCAAAGAGGAATCCCTCGATATATAGGCCAAGGCCACCATACACGGGGACTAACATTTCGAACAAGCTCGAAATGCTATCGGGAAACAAGTCTAAGTGAATATGCGAAGGCTACGGCCATATTAAAGGCTACGGCCAAAATAATGCGGCTCGGAGACATCCGACTTTCACTATAAACAAAGGCCTTCAAATACTTTGAAAACCAGTTAAATAAGTCTACCCTCGGCAAAGCAAATAAAAAAGGCTTCGATAAAATCAGCCCTCAAATAATTTAAGGCTTTGATAATATCAACCTTCAAAAAAACCTCAAGAGGTATCGAATTATCTTAACACAAACGAGTTAAGAGAAAACAAGGTTCAGATTATTGGGTCCTTGAAAAACCCAATGGGTACAAAAAACACAAGCTAAGGCATAAAGGAATTTTCACTAAGTCTTTTAGCCGAAAAGGGAAAAATGATAGCCATTTTAGAGGCTGATTGGCCCAACTTTTTGAGTCTAAGGGCCGATATAAAGAGCCTAAGGGCCAATATAAAGATCCTAAGGGCTGATTTAATAAGCCTAAGGGCCAATACAATTAGAGTGCAAGACCTCCCTCTCACTCGATTCGAACCCAAGGGTTCAGTTATTCCGTGCTCAAACAAATATTAACTACAACTCGAAGATTCACCTAAAGGATATATAGCGGTGAGCTTGAAATACTTAACAGTCATTTGATGAAAACCTAAGGTATCACTTTATCATAAAACTCAAGATTCATTTGAACTTGGTTATTAAAGATAAATCATCGGTCAGTTCGATCGAGCCACCCCCGAGACACGATATCGAATGAGTTTTGAACTCGGGGACTTGCCTTTGTGAAATCGAAAATCTTAAGGGTTTACTCCAATAATGAGTTGAATTTCATCAATAAAAATTTTCAACAAAGGCAAATAAACATACGAAGGCACGAAAGAGAAAGTTATGAAGGAGTCAAAAGGAAATTTTCTATTATACCAAATAACATGTACAAGGGGCCGGTCAAAGCCTTACCACAGAAAAAAGAAAAGAAGTTATAACCTAACTATGACCGGGGCTAGTCCCCTCAGGGACAGCTTCCTCTGGGGCAGCTTCGCCAAGGGCAACTTCTTCGACGGCCTCATCATCACCCTCTCCGCTCTCGGACCCGCTGGCTGATTCCTGCTCATTGGAAAGCAAAGGTGCAGCCTCGACTTCCAAAACTTTAGCATCTTCAATGTCAGCCGAGAGGTCGAAGCCATGTGTGTGTACCTCTTCAAGAGCCTCTCTTCGAGATTTCCTCCTAGCATGGTCAACTGCGCACGACAATATTATCTCATCCGCAGTGGAGATATCCTGTGCCGAAGATTGGCAGCCTCAACATCAGCTCGGTAAGAGGCTACAAGCGCCTCTACCTCATGCTTATCCTTAGAAAGCTCGGCGGCCAAAAAGCCTCGAGCTCTTCGATCTTCCAAGCTCGGGCCGAGTTTTCTTCCCTTGCAGCTTGGAGTTGGTTTTCTACTGATGCCAGTTGGGCCCGAAGTGTATCCTTCTCTGATGCGAGGCGCTCCATATGTTGTCTCTAGCCCAGAGTTTTAGCGTCTTTCATTTTAGCCTCCTCTCGAAGCTGCTCCACCAGCTCCCCCTTCTGCTAAAACTGCAAAAACAAAGGCTTAGTCGCCAAATTTGAACTAACACTTAGTAAGACTTGCGAGAAGTTACATTACCTTTTCGACGAGATCGATCCGATCTTGTCGAGCCATTGTGAGTTCAGCTCGGAGGGCCATAATCTCCTCCTCCTTTTGAACGTAGAGGATTTTGAGGTTCTCCCTCTCCTCTACGAGCTTCTTGATCTCTTCCTCGTACCGAGATAGCTCGGCCTTGGATTTTGAATATACTTCCCGGTGAAGCACCATGGCCTGTACACGGAAAAGAAAGTCAGGATAAAGGAAATATGAAGTAAACGTAAGTATCAACAAAAAGAAATAAGACTTACTTACTTCAAAAATCGTTGAGCCTCGTCGAACACGAACGAAGCGTCTGGCTCGGGACCATCGTCGACTCCTGCGAAGCAGTCCTGAAATATGTCATTCTCTTCATGGGCATGTCCCTTATCGGGAGTACCCATGGATCGGGCTTCTTGGAATTTCCCTAGGAAAATGCGGGATCAAGTGGCGAGTCACCGATGTTGATTATCCCAAGTGAATCACTTGGGACATTATCTTCTTTCTGAAGGGCCTCGGTGTTAGACCCTTCGGGCACATCCACCACCGGTTATCAAAGCGGAAGTCATCCTCACCACCCAATTGTTCGGGGACTTTGCTCGGACCCTCCTCTGAAATGTCCTCAGCCCGAGAAGGAGCCGGCTCGAGCCCTACCGACTCGATAGATCCAGTGCTTCGAGCTACCAGCTGGAAGTCGTCATCTCCACCCCCTGTATCGATACAAGAAGCGGAGGGTTCGACTTTCGACTTCCGAGCTTTATTTTTTCTTGGCTTGGGGGGTATCGGAAGGGGAGGTCCTTCTCCTCTTCCAATATTTATTTGGCTTTGACGCCTCCTCCTCCCCAGCCCGAGGTGGCCTCATGGCTACATCCTCACCAAGGCCTGCACGTAAGGAAATCGAGTAAGTAAGAATTATACTACGAAGAAAATCTCGATGTGCTAGCAAAGGGTCTCATCGTGGTTTTTCGCCTTCCATCGGCCTTTCGCCAAATCACGCCAGCAACATTCGACGTAACTAGAGGTGGAGGCCAGTTGTCGAACCCAGCCTTCATGATCCGGAATTGCACCGGGAAACCAAGGAGAAGCTACATTGTGAGAAAAGAACATGAGTCAGTGAAGGAATGAAAAAAATAGGGGAAAAGATCAGATTTGTCCCTCTACTTTAGGAAATTATCCACGTTTATCCCTAATTCTACTATCAGTCCAAATATGTCTCTACCGTTAAGAAAGTAGATAAAAATAGCCCTAATCCTAACGGTTGTCCAATGTGGCAAGGGACCCCTTCAATAAAAATTATCACGTAATTAAATAACCCACCCCTTACTTTTCTTTCTTAAAATTTTGTTTTAATTCTAAATTTTTATTCTTTTTCCTTTTCTCTTTTTCTCTCTTTTTCCCTTCCATCAGAATCTCTCTTCTCACTTGCCCTCCACCATTACAGTGGGTAATAAAATTTCGCCGGAAAAAATGGTCCCTCTTATGGGCGCCGCAAGAGCAATTGGTCAGCTAACCTCCAAAAAACAACCCATCTCTCTCCCTCCTACTATGTCCACCTGCAACTACCAGAGACTACCCACCACCACTAAAACCCAGATCCGTTTGAACACCACCGGAAGCCATCATATCCCAAAACTCTTTGACCATGATTTACCTTCATGGATATGGTTGATTGACCAATACTACACAATTTATTAACCAAGCCACCATTATAGTGAGTAATAAAATTTCACCAGAAAAAAGGGTCTCTCTCCTTAAGCAGTAATCGGCGCCGACGAGATCAACTGGTCGACTAACCACGGCAAAAACAAGCACAAATCTTGTCCTTGTTAACTCTCTGTTGGAGGAAACTATATGGGGCACTTCTTTACTATGCTACTGCAATCTAGTTTATTATTTTTTTCGCATATCGCTAACCGTCCTCCGCCATTGCAAAACCCCTTGTAATTTCCTTATTTTTGGGATTACACACAAAACCCTTCTCTATAATTTTCTCAATCACAATGGGCGCACAATTTTTGTTGATAAACTTATTCTTGTTTGATCTTTAATTTAGAAGAGAAACAACTGAAAATAGAAAGGTAGTGTTGGTAATACCCAGGTGTTAGTACATGAAATATCTAGAGAAGTAGTGAAAATGTGCAATAAAGAGTTCTTATGTAGAGAGATTTGGTAGAGACGAACGAATTTACTATGGCCTTTCGTGGTAGAAAAGATGGAGGCTAATGTAACTGGTATAACTGGTGGAGGGAAAGGGATCAGATGGTAGGGAAAAGAAAAGAGAAAAAGAAGTAAACTAAAAAGAATAGAGATTTAGAGTTAATTATGTGGCATTCTTTATTGAGTGGGTCCCTTGCCACAGTGGACAGCTGTTAGGGTTGGGGGTATTTTTATCTACTTTCTTAACAGTAGGGTCGTATTTGGACCGATAGTAGAACTAGGGATAAACATGGATAATTTACTAAAGTAGAGGGACAAATCTGGCCTTTTTCCAAAAAAAAAAAAAAGGTAAAACGGTAAAGTACATGAATCAAAATCGCACTTACGTTTCATGTTCCATTCCTCAGAGAATGGCATCTTCTCGACCGGAATCAGATCACAGGTCTTGCGAATTGGCTCATCCAACCTCGATCTTTGTATTCATCAATACTTGAGAGCACCGTCTTCGTAGCCCGACGGTGCAGCTTTATTAATCCACCTCAATAAAGGCGTAAGTTGTATAGTCTTATCAACTGATCGAGGGTGAAGGCCATCCCCTCGATCTTACTTGAAAGGAACCTGATCAGTTTGACGATGCGCTAGAACGAGGGATAGATTTGGCTGAGGGTTACTCGGCACTGGCGGCAGAAGTCAAGTATGACTAGATCCACGGGACCCAGAACGAAAGGGTAGGTATATACACTAAGGTACCTTTTTACATAAGTGGTGATATCCTCCTCAGGGAAAGGAACCACAACTTCCATATTCTCCCAACCACAGTCCTTTTTCACCCTCTTGAGGTCATCTTCGGATATTGAGCAGATATACCTGGATATGGGTTCGTAGCGACCTGGGATTGAGAAAGACCTTTCAACTTTGAATTCGGAAGTTAATTCGATTGGCCTCGTGGTACATTTCTCGATACGAGGCTCCACCGGCGTCTTATCGCCGGCCGGCCGGGAAGAAGAAGAAGAAGAAGCCTTTTATTTTTGCGGCACAGTCTTGGAAGTCTTTGCCATTTGGGTATGTAAAGGAAGTAGAAAGAAGGTGTAAAGCTAGTGGCTCCGGTGAAAAAAACGGTGGCGCAATAAGCGGCGATGAGAGAAAGATAACAAGGATTGGGAACTCAAGAGTTTATGATCAAAGCAAACTAAAGTTTGAATCCACTAAAGAAGTGGTATTTATAGGTTTAAGATGACGTTTCAGGATCACTAGTGGCCGACCGACACCTGACATGCATTGATGGTTTTTTGGGAACCGAATCAACGGGACGTTTTAGTCAGATCCATCGCTTACGTCATAGTGACGCCATCATGATTGAGGTATCAAGGAATCGAGGCTCAAATCATTTTTCATCATTTTATTCTAAGAAACGCGGGGACTATCTGTATATTGTTAAAATCGACCACACCCGATTTACGGGCTCGAGGGTCTGCCTCGAGAGTGAGTCTGTACCAAAGCAAGTTCAAACTCGAAGAACACGAAGACTGAGGGATCGAGATCAGGCTAAATCGACATCGAAGTAACAAATAACGAGATATCCGCAATCGACCATCAATCTCGGCGAAAATCTCATTATTGGCGGAACCATTAACGGTTATTAATATCAATTATGTATTTTGCTTCCGAAATTAGAGTTTTACCTTAATTTGGATTCCTCTACTATATAAAGAGGAACCATGTTCAGAGCAATACAAATACTCTGCTCTTTTACTCGCCCTTAATTCTCTATTGTTCTTATTGTCCATATTATTCTTATTGTTCTTGTGGTTCTTAACGTTCGATCTCGAAACTATTTCAAACCGAGGTCGATAACTTGCAAACGGCACTGGTTTGATCTATTACAATCATTTAATTTCTTTATTTAATTAGCTATTTATCAATTGGCATTGAATTAGATCATGTATCCTTATAACTACATTATAAATTTAATTGTTACTCGTATTTCGAGGTATACATTTCTCTTGCCTGTTATTTTCTTCTACCAAAAAGGTATTACAAGTAATTTACCAGAAAAGGTNATATATATATATATATATATATATATATATATATATATATATATATATATATATATATATATATATATATATAAAATTTCGAATTGAAAATATTTTAAATTCTCTTACTTTTTTGAATAATATCTAAATATCTAGATTTATTTTTAAAATATGAATTAGATTATGTTTCACTTATTCATTATGGCATTGTCCTAGATGATTTTGAGATAGACAAAATATTAGTAATATAATTTTTCGAATTTAGGTTCGACGAACTGGTATAGCATGACGTCGATTTTACTTGATATGCGCTGCCATATCAAATTATCAAACATATAACTAATATTGTTTGTTTTTGTGAAAGAAATTGTAATTTCACTTCTAATTCGATTTTATTTTTTAACAAATGAGTTACTTTCAATTATTGGTAGACTATTTTGTCTGTTTTTCTTTGTTAGCTTGTTGCAACTGCTATGCAGCTTTTTGGTTTAATTATGATGCTATTTTACATTGTACTATATAATTTTGATTGCAAAGGACATTTCCTAAATACGAATAACCCTTTTCGAAAACCACAAATTGTTGTTTTAATATTTGAAAAGTATTTTTAAATTAAAGCGTAACATAAGCTGCTACGTCGAATAGTATTGGTTCAAAAAGCTTATCATGTTTTTAAAGTTATAATGATAGCCAATTCAAAACTATTTTACAAACTTAAAATCACGGTAAAGTTATTTACCTTCGAGTTGTTTGGGTGATCTCTTTGCAATCCATTCGTTCATATGAAATTTGCTTTCTTATAAATTAGTTTGTTCGAACTTATAGTATTATGTGATAAATGAAAATTTAAACTATCTCCATGACATATATTATTAATAACGCGTGACAGAAGATTTAATCGAGAAAATTTTATAAATTGAATAAACTGAATATCCAGGTTGGACAAATTTGTGACGAAAGGGAAGCTAAAAGAAAATTCTCCAATTACCAGAATACAACCCCATACTATGTGATTATGTCCAGAAATAAAAGATAAAACCATTGTAAAAGCAATGCAAGAGTTCGAGAATTGAGAATGGATGTAACGATCTGATCGGTCGTTTTGAGAATTGTACTTCGCACGGTAGCTTACGTGCGTGATTAGATCCATATTACGTATTACGATTTATGTGAATCGTCGGTTTTGGTTTTCAGGTTATTCGGAATCGATTTGGAAGAATGAATTTTATGATTTAAGCTTTAAGTTGGAAGAGTTGACCAAGTTTGTCTTTTTGTGAATTTGATCCCAGAACGGAATTTTGATGGTTCCAATAGATCCGAATGGGATTTTGGACTCAGGCGTAGACCCGGATTTGCATTTGGTTGTTTCTAGAAGGCTTCGGCACAAATTGACAAAAATTAGAAATTTGAAGGTTTGGAAAGTTCATAAGTTTGACCGGAAGTTGACTTTGAGGATATTGGATTTGGACTGTGATTTCGGGAATTGAAATAGCTTCCTTATGTCATTTGGTACTTGCGTGCAAAATTTGGGTTCATTCCGGTTTGATTTGTCACGTTTCGGCACGAGTTATGGAAGTTAAAAAGTTCAAAGTTCATCAAGTTTGATTTGAGGCGCGATTTATCGTTTCTATGTTGTTATGTGTGATTTGAGGCCTCAAGTAGGTCTGTTTTATGTTATGGGACTTGTTCGTATACTTGGACGGGGTCTCGAGGGGCTCGGGAGTGTTTCGGATTGAGTTTGGACTATTTTTCATTCATTTTTTCATTGTAGGTTCTGCAGAACTCTAAGTATCTGGTTTCCTAAATCGCGATCGCGTAGAGTTGTTTGAAGGCTGGAAGAAATTATCCATTGCGTTCGCGAGTCCTCAAACGCGTTGGCGTAGGTTGCTACCATTTGAGCATCATGTTCGGGTAAGCCTGCACGCGTTTGCGTAGGGTTGAGCTGGGAGCTGGGGCTGGAGCTAGAGGCCTTCTTCATCAGGTTCACGTAGTTGGAGCCGCATTCGCGTAGTTCCGTCTCCTGTGTGTATCGCATTTGTGAGTCTTGTGCTGCGAACGCGTAGAGTATTTGGTGGCAGATTATATTTGTTCATCGCAAACGCAATGGATTTTCCGCGTTCGTGGAAGAGGGATGCCTGGGCAGAATTATAAGTACTCTATTTCGGGGGATTTCGGCTATTTTAGCATTTTTGGAGCTATGGAGCTCGGATTGAGGGGATTCTTGAAGCAATTTTCACCATGTGGATTAGGGTAAATGATCTCTACTCGGTTTAGATTATACTCCATGAATCTATCTTCACTTTGGCAATTGATTGATGAATTTTAAAGAGCAAATTGGGGGTTATAGACTAAAGTTTCATAAAATGAATTTTTGAGTTTTGAACATCGATTTGGAGTCAGATTTGAATGAAACTAGTATGGTTGGACTCGTAATTGATAGGGTTGCCGGATTTTGTGTGTTTTGTCAGGTTCTAAGGTGAAGGTACGGGTTAAACTTTTTGTTCGATTTTGGGCTTTAGATTAAAGATTCGACCTTTATCGATTAGGTTTGTTTCATTTAGCATTATTTTATGTATTTGAGTTGCTTTCGGCTAGTTTTGAGCCGTTTGGAGGTCGGTACACGCGAGATATTCTTAGAGCATCGCTTGGTTTGCTCAGTATTAGAATTTGTCTTCTCCGAGGTAAGTAACACTTCTAAACTTAGTGTTGAGGTTATGAAACCCCGAATTACATGCTATGTGATTGGTGTTGAGGCGACGCACATGCTAGGTGACGGACATGTGGGCGTGCACCTTGTGAATTATGACTCCGTTATTCCTTTGGTACTTTGTGTTTACCTGATCTTATCTGTAACTATGAAATTTCTACGTACTTGAGCTATTGAGTTGTGATCCGTGTTAGAAACCATGTCCAGGCTACATGTTTATCCTGTTGAGACCCACTGAGGTCATTTCTGCTGTTGAGTTATTTATTTTCATTATATTACATACTCAAGCATACGCATTCATATGCATATCATATCTCAGTCTCTATTACTATTTATTGACATATCATATCATCATTTTGGGCTAGTTTCATGGCCTTGTGAGCCCGAGAGACTGGAGAGATTGATAACTGAGTGAGGTCGAGGGCCTGATTATGAGTGATATTATGGGATCGGTCTGCACGCCGCATCATGTTATATTGATTATATTATGGGATCGGGTTGCACATCGCAGCAGGTTGTATTGATTTGTGCCATGATTGGCTTGATATAGCGCTTGGGCAGAAGGAGCCCCTCCGGATTCTGCACATACCCCTAGTGAGCGCGGTTTATTTATATTAAGGGATGGATCTTCCCTGGATGTGGATATTTTACGAAGCATTTATACCTGGGGATGGATCTTCCCCATGTGTTAGATTGACCCTACTCAGTACTGAGTGACTGTTGGTCAGTTGATGTATATATTCCGGGATGGATCTTCCCTGGGCCGGATTGGACATATACAGTGAGTGATTGAGCATAGTGAATGAAAAGTGTGAGACAGTGAGATTGAGTACTCTGAGAGTGTGAGTACATGAGTTCATCTTTGAGATACATTGCATTGACATGCACACATGACATAGCGGCATAGAGATGTATTTTGCTCATGCTGTACGGTATTACGTCATTCATGACTTTCCACACATATTGGAATATGGGCATAGTGATGCATTTTACACTGGCTATCTGGAAAGAAAATGAAACATCTTATTTATTGTTGAAAGGATTTTTCGGAGAATTACTGTTTTCAAACTTATATTTTTGGCAACTTCGTTAAACGACTTTGGTTTTTGCTTATATACTCGATAGGCAGAACTGTTTTTAGAAATCATGATTAAGTTAAGCATTTTATCTCTGAGTTACTTCTTCATTACTTGATTTACGTTGTTATGGACTGTTCTTGGCTATTGGTGTTGGACCCGACCTTTGTTCCAGCTCGTCACTACTTTTAACCTAAGGTTAGGTTTGTTACTTATTGAGTACATGGGGTCAGTTGTACTCATACTACACTTCTACACCTTGCATGTAGATGTTGGCTGCTGACGTTGCTGAGATCAACAGGAGATGGATTTGAAGATGTAGATGTGTTCTGGTCGTAGCTCTTGTTCATGGTATACTTAGATTCATAACAATCTGTTTATGTACATTTCGAACAGATGTATTTACTTCATACCAACTCTGTATATTCTAATCTTAGAAGCTCATGATTTGTACTACCAGTCCATGGGAAATGTATAAGATTCAGATAATTTATTTTACTTAATTTTCTTGTTAAATTTCATTGGAATTGGATATTTGTTAATTGGCTTACCTAGCTGGTTAGGTTACGTGCCATCACGACTAGTCGGATTTTGGGTCGTGACAAGTTGGTATCAGAGTTCTAGGTTCAAAAGTTCTACAAGTCATGAGCAAGTGTCTAGTAGAGTCTTGCGGATCGGTATGATGATGTCCATGCCTATTTTCCAAAGGCTACAGGGCATTTAGGATAACCTTCCTATCTTTCTTTCCTTATCCGGCATTGATTCAGCTTGACGCGTAACTCTTTGGATTCCTTCCACGTATTCGTATGCGCATGTGAGCGTTCGGTATCAGCTGTGCATCGACGAGTTATGATTCCATGGATTAAGTGCGAGATGTGATTTCAGTGTGCTGATGATGGGCCAGTCCGGAAGACTTGAGGTCGGGTTTTGACTGTGCTTGAACATGGAGATTTCGGTTGTGTAATCACGTGCTTTTGGACTTATACGTCCGGTAATTTCCCTATGAGTGGAATTCGTGACTTGATGAGTGACTGGATAGATACGTGATGAGTATGGTATGACTGCAAGATGTGTTCATACGGTTTGAATGTGATGAGAAGAGTTTTCTTGAGATGTAGAGGACTATTGGGGTGTTTGATGTCTTGATTTGACGTATAGTGTCGAGTTATGAGTGCATTGGAGGGTCTTTCATGTTGTTTAACTGTGGAACGAATTAGGTTCTCATGCCTTGTTGGTGAATTCAGACTCAAAAATATTAAGTGAGTGTGTGGTAGTTGTGGTTGTGAAAGGGTATAAAGAGATGTTAGTTGAGGTTAAGCAGGTGGGTTATAACCTGCAAGGTGATCTACGGATGTGTGATTTTTATGATGTTGTGTGGAGGATTTCTTATCTACCAGAGGGTTATATTTGTGTGATTTGAGTTTGGATTGGTTGTAATAGCTGACCGGACCGTCACGAGGATGAATGCGAGGTTTGCAGATGATTTGAGGTATTAGATGGGTTGTGTTACATGCGCTTATGAAAGATTTAGTTGAATCTCACCGTGGTATTATGGAAGTAATGGGGTATGTTTATTGTAAGTTATCAAATGTTTTATTCCATGGCTTTGAGTCAAGTGGGGGAGTCTGCTATTGACGAGTTGATTGCATGGTTATTTGTTGTATTGGTTTCTATTTGAGGTATACTGGTGAATCAGTTATGACTTGCAGAGATAGAGATTAAGGATGACTCGAGTAAGGGAATTTCTGGATACGGGTTGTATTAACTCTATGGGTATATGGAAATCATGGAATGATTGAGTGGTTATTCATGAAGGATGCAGTGTGCATGGAGTAGGAATTTTCTTGGCTGTGTTAAGGTGGGGTTACTTCTTTAGGTGTTGTCGTGCTAATGGGGCACATGTGCAATTGAGATTTAAGTAGTGTGAATCTCGATAATGGTTCTAATGGACTCAAGATTTATATGTAGCAATTGGGAATTTTCAGGATTTGTATATGGCTAGAAAGTGAGATTTACATTGGATGGTGTCGAGACTTGTGGCATTTATATAACATTGTGGAATATACACTTCAATATCGAGGAGGTGAAAGAAATTGTTTGGGTTCGCAGAAGGTCTCTTCAGAGTGGGTATCGTGGTTGTGGTACTTTTGGGTGCTTGAGAGAGAATTTAGCGGCTTATGGGCCTTAGGGCGGTGTGGTTTTATGCTAGAGTTCGTGGGGTGAGTTTTGGTTAAGGATCATGGTGTTCTAGCAAGGAGAGGTATCAATTGAAGGCAATTTGGAGGGAACTCGGAGAAATAGGATAGATTGGTAGTAGGTTTGATCAGAACAGTAATAGATATGATCGATTTTTTGGGTACTATGATGTGGTGAGTTCCTACAGGTGTTTTGTGGAAATGCTCTTGGGTTTTGACGACCTGCATGGGTTGGTTGTGTTAGAGGGATTCCGTTCTGGTGGCTTGGTTACGTGTTAATGGGTTTCGAAGAGTTCTCAATGATTTCTATCACGGCTCGAGGTGGAAATTTCCTACTAGCGTGAGGAACATGTTTCGTATTGTGATTTTCTCCTGGATGAGATCAAATGGAAGGATCCTGACTAATTGAGTATGTATTTTGCTTGTGACTCGGAGTGGATTATGAGATCCTCGTACTTTTCATATGATGGCATGATAGGTATGGTATGTTGTGCGGGATCGAGATTTGTATGTGCAAGGTCACGGTTCAGTTTTTAGAGGAAGAACATGAATTTTTAGACAACATGTACGGTTTCAAATGTCTAGATGAATGCTATAAATACTTGGTATTTCCTGAGAAGAGTGTGCATTTCAGAAGGCGCATTGTGTATTGACTTTACGGATGCTTCATTGGTATTGTGGTGCTCGCCTGGGTGAGCGACTGCTGATATTCAAACTTTTCTATGTGGCACGAAAGAATTATAGAAGTATTCCTCATGGAATGATCGTGTATGAGAGATGTGTTGAATATTCGAGCGGTGGAGTTGAGATCAGATAACGTAATTCGTGTGTTTATGGATTTGGAGACTCAGAGTTCTCAGAAATAGATTGTTTTGTGGTTGTGGACTGTGAAGTTGTGGCTAGAGCTAGCCAAATGATATTAAGTGTTATGGTTCAGTCGTGGTGGACCTTCAGATGGTTATTTATCTATTTGTGGATGACCAGGGTTGATTTGGGGCCCGTTGGTAGGCCAATGAGGATGTGTATTCTACATCGGGTCGTATTGGTTGGCTCCGTACTACTATTGTTGAAGGATGTTCCATTCGACTGGCGTTGAGCTTATTCGTGTTCTGATATGTTCTGTTAGTTACTCTTCTATGCTATAAGAGGTTGTGTTTCATTAGTTTTATGCACACATGGTGCGGTCCTATTTTGGCCTTATAGCGTAATTTGAGCGAGATGGGTATTAGGGTGTTGAATGACTGCTTGCTCATTTGGTCATGTTCTTTCCTGTCTGTGGTATTGTGTTATTGGTTCCTCTGTGGTTATGGTCATGTACTTGGGGTACTTGATGTCGAATTGCGTGTGATTATTGATTTTGAGTATAGTGGATGAGGTATTTCATACGGACCAATGTTTGGATGGGGTCACGCATTGCAGCAGAGATATGTTGAGAGACGATCTATTGTGTTAGATTTGAGTGTTATGGTTCTATAGTGTATGATAGGCTTTTAGCATTGCGTTGTGGCAGTATTTTTTGAGCTTGCAGGACGGTTCTCTCATTTTAGTCATTTTCCATGTTTGAGTACATTTGAATTATTGTGTATTGGTGTAGGGATTGCATGGTTTGTGGCTCTGGGTAGTATTGGTGTTGCATGTTAGTAAATTAGTTCGTATTTGATAATATGAAGTTTTCGGATCTAGGATGGGTGCTATCAGATTTGATTGCGGTATAATTGGAAGGATAATATCGAAAGTCGACTTAGAATTGGGTATGGTTCTTGTTGAAGGAGAGGGAGCTCCATGACTGGTTGATAAGATGAATGGTTATGAGTTTTCACGTGTTTCTTTCATCATCGACAGTTTACGAAGGTTTTAGAACGAGGTTTTGTTTGATATGAGGTCTATTACCGGTATTGGGTTGTTTTGAGCAACTACTGTGATTAGAAATCATTGCTATAATTGAGTTATGTGGTATATTCTGTTATTGTGCCTTGGGTTATGGTTCTGGCTTGATACAACATGTTCAGACTTATATAGTGTGTTGATTGCAAGGTTCAGGTCTTGTAGGAATTTCTTAATGTTAGAAATAGGATTCTATGGTTTACGGGCTAAGATTGGAGTAATGATCTTCAGTATGTTGTGTTTCGGGCCAATATGGGATATGGTGATGTGGGATCACCCCCGGGTATGTACGCGGTAAGGATACACGGAGAAACTATGGGCACGTTGAAGGACGAACATATATTTAAGTGGGGGAGGATGTAACGACCCGACTGGTTGTTTTGACCATTTACACTTCGCTCGGTAGCTTACGGGCATGATTAGCTTTGTATTATGTATTATGACTTATGTGAATCATCGATTTTGGTTTTCAGGTTATTCGAAATCGATTTGGAAGAATGAATTTCATGATTTAAGCTTTAAGTTGGAAGAGTTGATCAAGTTTGACTTTTTGTGAATTTGACCCCAGAAAGGAGTTTTGATTGTTCTGATAGATCCGGATTGTGATGTTGGACTTGGTCGTATTCCCGAATTTGCATTTGACGTGTTTCTAGAAGGTTTCGGCACAAATTAGAAATTTGAAGGTTTGAAAAGTTCATAAGTCTGACCAGAGTTGACTTTGAGGATATCGGATTCGGACTGTGATTCCGGGAATTGAAATAGCTTTGTTATGTCATTTAGGACTTGTTGCAAAATTTAAGTTGATTCTGGGTTGATTTGCTACGTTACGGAACGAGTTATGGAAGTTGAAATGTTCAAAGTCCATCAAGTTTGATTTGAGGCGCGATTTTTCATTTCGATGTTGTTATGTGTGATTTGAGGCCTCGAATAGGTCCGTGTTATGTTATGGGTTTTGTTGGTATACTTGGACAGGGTCCCGAGGTGCTCAGGCTTGTTTCTGATTGAGTTTGGACTATTTTTGATTCCTGGTTCTGCAGAACTCTGATTATCTGGTTTCCTTAATCGCGATTGGGGGGTGTGGATCACGATCACGTAGAGTTGTTTGAAGGCTGGGGAGAAATTGTTCATCACGTTTGCGAGTCCTCATACGCGTTCGCTTAGGTTGCTTCCATTTGAGCATTGCGTTCGCATAAGCCTGCGCGTTCGCGTAGGGTTGAGCTAGGAGCTGGAGCTGGAGGCCTTCTTCATCACGTTCGCGTAGTTGGAGCCGTGTTCACATAGTTTTGTCTCCTGTGTGTATCGCGTTCGCGAGGCTTGTGTCATGAAATCGTAGAGTATTTGGTGGCAAATTATTTTTATTCATCGCGAACGCGATGGATTTTCCGCATTCGCCTAAGTGGGATGCCTGGGCAGAATTATAAGTACTCTATTTCGGGGGTTTCGGCCATTTTAGCATTTTTGGAGCTATGGAGCTTGGATTAAGGCGATTCTTGAAGCAATTTTTACCATGTGGATTGGGGTAAGTGTTCTCTACTCGATTTTGGTTATATTTCATGAATCTATGTTCATTTAGACAATTGATTGATGAATTTTAAATAGGAAATTGGGGGTTTTAGCCTAAAGTTTCATAAAGCAAAATTTTGAGTTTTGAACATCGATTTGGAGTCGAATTTGGGTGAAACTAGTATGGTTGGACTCTTAATTGAATAGGTTGAGGATTTTGTGAGTTTCGTTGGGTTCTGAGGTGCGGGCCCGGCTTGAAATTTTTGGATTTTGATTAAAGATTCGACCTTTATCGATTGGGTTTGTTTCCTTGGCATTATTTGATGTATTTGAGTTGCTTTTGGCTAGTTTTGAACCGTTCCGAGGTCGGTACGCGCGAGATGGCATTTTTGGAGCATCGTTTGGCTTGCTCGGTATTGGAATTGTGCTTCTTCGAGGTAACTAACACTTCTAAACTTAGTGTTGAGGGTATGAAACCCTAAATTATGTCCTATGTGATTGGTATTGAGGTGACGCACATGCTAGGTGACGGGCGTGTGGGCATGAACCATGTGAATTGTAATTCCGTTATTCCTGTGGTACTTTGTAGTTACCTGATTTATCTGTAACCATGAAATTTCTACGTACTTGAGCTATTGAGTTTCGACCCTTGTTAAAAACCATGTATAGGCTATATGCTTATCCTGTTGGGACCCACTGAGGTCATTTCTGTTGTTGAGTTATCCACTTTCATTACATTACATACTCAGTCATACGCATTCATATGCATATCATACCTTCAGTCTCTGTTACCATTTATTGACACATCATATCATCATTTTGGGATAGTTTTGATGGCCTTGTGAGCCCGAGAGACTGGAGAGATTGATGACTAAGTGAGATCGAGAGAGTGATATTATGGGACCGAGTTGCACGCCGCAACACTTTATATTTATTTAATTATGGGATCGGGCTGCACGCTGCAAGATGTCATATTTATTTTTGCCATAATTGACTTGATATTGCGCTTGGGCTGAAGGATCCCCTCCGGAGTCTGCACACACCCCCAGTGAGCGGGGTTGATTTATATTGAGGGATGGATCTTCCATGGACATGGATCTTGTCCGAAGCATTTATACATGGGGATAGATCCCAAGATGGTTGGAAAGTCTTAGAAGCTAAAGAAATTGAAGAAAATAAGTTTCGTCGAAAGTCGATAAGTTTGGAATGTTATAACGTGCACTTTGGGGTGGCTAGGGTTCTTAATGTGATAAGGAGGTTATGTTATAAGTTATTTAGGACTATGATAGTCGTATGTTATGTTTTGAAATGAAGCGATTTGTGGAACAAAAGTTGGCAAAGGTCATCACAAGTTACATTCATAAATGTACGTTTTTACCGAGTCCTCTTTGAGGCCGGGTATGATATGATGATGATGATGCCCACAGAGGCGTATGTTTTTAAAAGATTATGTATATATATGTATCATGAATTTCATGTCAGTATCTCTCATAGGCACTCGAATGCTACAGGTTGTATCTCTGATATCTCTCTTTACATTACTATTCTTATTTATGCTTTTCTCCCTTACATACTGAGTATTTTATTCATACTGACGCCCCTTTTTCCTGGAGATATTTCGTTTCATGCTTGCAGGTCCCGATAGCCAGGTTGCCAGTCCTCCTAGTAGGCTATCATCTCAACGGAAGGTGTTGGTGCACTCCACTTTCTCCGGAGTTGCCTATTTAGTCAGTATGATTTGGACATGTATTGATTGGTATGGCGGGATGTTGTCCCGACCTTTATGATGTTTATGTACTCTTAGAGGCTTGTAGACAGATGTCAGGTATATGTATACTTGTATGGCCTTGTCGGCCTATGTTTTGAGTTTAAAAATGATCATGTCGGCCTTATAGGCTCGTATGTCACATGTATAGGTTTCTATATCATGTTAGGACGTCCTATGTCTAGCATTCGCTTATGTTTTGTTCCAGTTATGTCATGATGATCCTTTTGTCCCATTTACCCATGATAATATGATAAGAAAGATATGTTACGTTAGTACTCGGTTGAGTAAAGTACCGGGTGCCCGTCCCAGACCTCCGGTTTGGGTCGTGACAAACATGGTATCAGAGCAATTCCGTCATAGGGAGTCTACAAGCCGTGTCTAGTAGAGTCTTTTTTATGAGTGTGTTGTGCACCACACTTATAAGTAGGAGGATACTGGGCATTTAGGACTGTCACTCTTTCTTCTTACTCTAGATCGTGTGGTAGAACTCAATTTTAAGAAATCAAACTCCTTAATTCTATTATTCATAATACAATGATGCCTATATCTAGAAAGACAGTTGGTAAGAGATTGAATGTAGATGTGGAAGAGTTGAGTCATAGGAACTCAATTTTGCATCATTTTTATGACGAGTAAATGTGAGGTCTTCAGTAGATCATGTGTAAGTTTTTTGATAAGGATTTCTAAGGCAAGAATATCTATCCACCCATATGGTAAAAAAAAAAGAATCAGAAGGTAGATACAAGTTCCAAAAAGTAAAGAAGCAAGATGAAGAAGGGTTTGGGTACCTAGTTAATAAAGATTATCAGTATTTATAATTCAGGCAGAGAAATATAAGTATTTTGAGTTACTTTCAACAATAACAGAGATATATACAATTGACCATACCCATCTCAATTATTCCCGATGGGAGCTAACAGATATAATTTAAGAGAAAGATAGGATATCAGGATCCAGCTGGGGTTAGAGTAACCCAAAATTGTGGATGGATTTTTATCATTATCTAATATTTTTGAAGGGTAGTGCAGGACACGGTAATAGTTCTCATTTGGAGATAGCCAGATGGTGCACTCTAGAACTAATACAGTCGGATATGAATACTAGAATGTTCAGAAAGTTTAGAAGATAGGCCCTGGAATCCTAGAAGGGATGAATATTTACTTAGGATGACTCATGCCCTAGTAAAGAGAGAATGTTCGTCGACGCAAGAGCCAATGAGATGGTGCAAGGGGATCTAAAAGCGAAAGGCTGTTTTGTTGAAGTTTTCAGAAATAATAGACAGAGATTTTAGCAGGAGAATAAGAAGAGATTAAATGAAACATTATGAGTAAGATGTGACAAATGAGTGATAACGGTAAATCAAAATATGACAGGATGACTGAGTCTATAGTCAAGTGAAGGAAAAGACAAGAAGAGACATGCCTTGAGACAATAAAAGTATAAGCCCTAAAGTCATATCCTCATTTCGAGAAATGAGTTGGTGATTCCAACGTGATTACCAGAAGGAAAACTTATACCCCCGAGTAATAGAAATTAATATGGGATAGTAAGCAAGAAAGAAAAAATCGAACATGAATTAGGAATCAAAGGAATTGGTAATTGTCGGCATCGTGAGAATTTCGGAGATCGTGTTTCAACAATAATAGAATGAAAAACAGAAGAATAACCTGTAAAGGTCATTCACGAAGACGCTTCCCTAAAGCAAGAACTGTGAGCAGAGCTAAGCTTAAGGGACTAAGTGTGCCAGTTACACCAGGTGTCAACCTTGTGCGTAAGAAATTCAATTATCCTTGGTGTAGAAGGGTTACCGTAAGGCGAGTAATATGTCAGTGAAGATGTTAACAAAAATGCCAAAGATGAAGAGGTAACTATGGAATATTAAAGGAAGAATGCGGTAAAAAGGTGAAAGGAATGAGATTGCATTTATTCAGATCGTACAGATATAATATGACTCCAGAACATTATGCAAGCATGACGCTGGGGAGAAGCAATAAGGGTTTCACACTCGATGATATTGATAAATAAGTGATAATGAACACTTGATACATAAGGATCCCGTACGAGAGGTAAGTTAACACAAAGGACATAACCCAAGAGGCGTTACATAAAATATAGATATGAGAGTGGACCAACGAGTAGTCTGTAGTTGATTCAGGAAGAGCCTAGTTATGGCTAGACAAGAGGATACAAACAAATCAGCAGATTGTGCAAGATAAACATAGTGAACCCTAGCATAGGGAATTCAATCTCTCAGATACGAGATCGCAATTGTTGTAAAACTTTCAGATAGGGGTTGGGGCCGTTAAAGGTACTGTATAAGTATTACGAAAATAAAAGAGAGTGCCACTGGGAAGACAACCAAAAATTTCAGTTCAGAAGCAACCCTACGAGCACGAGGGTGCGGAGGTAAGTAACTAAGGATAAAGTAAGAACATCAAAAATTCCTTAGGGTATATGATGTAATAAGATCGCAGCTTTACAAGGGTCGGAGAGTGTCCACTAAGTAGTACAACGAAAGACTAGCTGAGGAAATAAGGAAGAAGTCTTCAACCTAAGCATAGTAGTGAAGAAGAAATCGTCTTGTAACAACTGTCTCACTACAATATTGTATACACTCCATAAGAAAGTGGCACCTATCGTGGCTAATGAAATAAACAAAAGTGATATTTTAGATAATATGAGTTACAGGGAAACCCAGTATTCGTGGGCACTAAGATAAGCCAAGGATTCATGCAACAAGTGGCAGAACGACCAGAAAAAGTCATTGCTTACATTTAAAGACAACTGAGAAGGCACGAAAGGAAATCTATGGTGCTAGCAATTTAAAGGAAGGTTGCGAGTAGTATGAATATATATGTGTAGGTCTCAAGCTAAATTATAGTAGAGCGACAAGGTTTTAGGTAGATAAGAGTAAGAATAAGAAAGGGTGAGTGAGAAGGTGACAAGAATAGGTAAGGCCTTGAAATTAAACCCATCAAAACAAGAGAGCTGATGGTTTCCTAAGTTATAGAAAGCTCAATATAGCCTGAATGAACTCAAAGGAGTTTAAGACTAGGAGCAATTAGAAGGGATGAAATGTTGCTCTAGTAGTAGAATAAGGATGTAATGGTGATATATAAGAGGATGAATATATAAGAGGATGACGCTTAGGCCTTTGATTGAGTAATGATTTTGAGAAAAAGGGTTGCATGAATTGCACGGGACTAGAATAACCCCCCCATAAGATGAATCACGTGGGATGCTATGAAATACGATTATTGAAGTATAATCTTGTCCCTAGGTGGATCAGCCAAATAAATCCATATGTTCCCCAATGAAACGTGAGCCCTATTGACAATATATTGCATAAGAGGTTTCAAGTTATCAGTGGTAGACTATAGATCAACATTAAGGTGAATCAACAATAGATGGATAACAGTTCCAAAGTATGAGATGAGATTAGGCTATCATTCTTAATATGAACAGTAATGAGGAAGCAGTACGGGAATTAGATTTATACATATAGGATAATTAGTGAGAGAGTAACCTGGAGTTGGGTTGAAGACCTTGGAAATAATAAATCGAAGTAAGTGTTAAGCTATAGCAATAGTCGTAAGTTCGACAAAGTATCGAGCAAAGAACTTCAGTACACCTATAGATTCTCGGAGGGATAACTTGTCATAGTTCTGTATATGTTCACAAAGTGAGGCCAAGATATTGGCTAAAAGTTGGAGAAAAAAGAAGATAAGAGTCACGCATAAAAGGACAGAGTCATACAGGCTACATCACAGAAGGTAGCAACAGTTATGAGATTGGAAGGTTTCAGACCACAAGTCGTGGTGTGAGAAAGAGGCCTAACGGGGGGAATGCCCTGTCCTTTGCATTTATTCACAGAATAGTTGCCTAGATATCAAGGACATTATTAAAGTATTCATAAAATCTATAGGTTATGATACTGATAGGCGTAACAACCAACATTCGAGGACGAATGTCCCAAAGGGGGAATGATGTTATACCACATGCTTTCGTGCGCAAAAGTACTTTGTAAGTCAATTGATATAAGCTCAGAAATGAGATCATCCTTGAAAGTACATAAAGTAAGTTAATCATGTTACCTTGGGGGTTACAGATATTTAAGATCATGAATATAAAGTACCAAGATGGTTGGAAAGGATTAGAAGCTAAACAAATTGAAGAAAATAAATTTAGTTGAAAGTCGGTAAGTTTGGAATGTTATAACATGCACTTTGGGGTGAGACTAGGGTTATTAACATGATAAGGAGGTTATTTTATAAGTTATTTTAGGCTTATGATAGTCGTGTGTTACCTTTTGAAGTAAAGCTAGTTGTGGAACAAAAGTTGGCAAAGGTCATCATAAGTTATATTCATAAATATGCTGAAAATTAGGTCAAATATAGTGGAGCTTTTTCTCCCAATATACTTATAATTATGGGATGATACACATATAAAATTGAATATCTACAAGTCTAGTTTCTAACGCATAAATTTTTTGTCCATACGACATCGCAGTAGAGAGATATTTGCAATTTCGTAAACTGCACTGACTCCATAGGTGACAAGTAGGTGTGTCACTAAAGCTTTTTGAGAAATACATTTCGTGTGTTATATGAGTTATTTTTTAGACATATTATATACCAAGTTTAAGGTCTTGGAATTTAGTCTCTGACGCTCTAAACCATTCACTCATACGACATCCGGATAAAAAGATATAAGCATATGAAGAAGGGCCAATGATAGGATGCCAAGTAGCACCTTTTTGATTTTTCAAAAAAATGGATATTTATATCCTTATCTCATCTCTTTCTTCAATTTTCGAGAGAAAACAACCAAATAATACCCCCTAACTTTACTCTCAAGCTCTCCACAAGTGTTTCCAACAAGAATATCATCCGGGGAACGAAATCAAGTAGCGATAACATTAAAACGATTCCTACGACGTAAGTATCGCCTATATTGCCTCTCTTTTTCCTTGTAGTTTGAGTTTTGGAAGGCATTTAATAGTTAAGAAAATTGCCTTATTTCCGTATATAATATTTCTAATATGAAGGAAGGCTGATAAATTTATTTTCTAATAGTTAGAACTCACGGGATGGTGATCGGAAATCGTGGGTTCGAGTTATTCGACTTGTAGTAGACTGTTTTGTGGGCTGTTTCATTTTGTATTTGGTCTGTATATTTTGATAATTTTTAGTTGGAGTTTCTGAGGATAAATGGCGTGTATAAACACCACATAATGGCGAAATGGTGGATAAGTCGTTCTTTGTAACATTTTCGGGGTGTTTGACACTACTATAGTTGTCGTTTTTGGTATGAAGTGATTGGGGTGTGTTGGGATGTTTTAAGCTAAATATAACATGGATTTAGACTTGAATCCAGTGTAGGAGGTAATTATATTGTTTTCTTACATGTTCTTAAGGTTATCTTGATGTTGATTAAGTTAAATGGATGGACTAGACATGAACTAGTGAATAAAGTTTCTAAGTGAAGATAGTTGGAGTTGTGAATTATTTCCTTTGTTATAAATATATGGTATAAGGATGGAATCATTGATGAATGACTTCATTATCATTTTAATGATGCTATTAAGTTAAAGTAAGAAGTCTATAAGGGGTGATACGGGGTATACGAATTCCAATTGGAGCTCACCGCTCGTCGTGAAGTAGTTGTGACTTGTTGTTGTTTTGTGGTGTCTTGTTATTGTATTTCTTGATTTCTCTATTAATTGTTGGTTGTATATGATATTGTAGGAGGCTCTTATTACATGGGAGATGCTGCCCAAATTTACATATATGAGCTACTAGTTTAAGTTGCGCACTTAGCCTTTACTGAACACTGATTTGAATCTCCTTATGCTATAGTAGATTGAGTTGAGTTGTTTGAAGAATTTCTTGGAAGGTATTAATGACTCAATGGAGTTAAGGTATGTTAAGACACTTACTTCTTTCTTTTTGCATGATCTAAAGTGAAATGAACGTAAACGATACACTATTTCATACTCCTAGCAACTAAGGTTGTCCATGTTGTTCTTTCCTTATAAAGTTATTCTAAGAAAGTATTTATGATTCTTGAATCCTAGTGAAGTTCATATTGATGGTATGATGTCCATAATGCTAATCGAAGGGGCAACGACCCTACGTCACTCTGGAAGGTTGAGAATGTGATTCCATAAGTCCAGCATGCATTATATATATGTATCTATTTTACTCTATCGAGTCGCGCTATAGTCGGCCGAGTACAGCACCTATTGTGCAACCACGGATTAGTTGGGTTTTACCGAGATCCACATGGTCGGGTATGATTCTACTGCGCCTTATGATGGGCGGGTACGTTTTTGCCGAATCCTCTTTGAGGCCGGGTACGATATGATGATGATGATGCCCACAGAGGCGTATGTTTCTAAAAGATTATGTGTGTGCATATATATATATATATATATATATATATATCATGCATTTCATATCAGTATCTCTCATATGCACTCAGATGCTACATGTTGTATCTCTTATATCTCTTTTTACATTACTGTTCTTATTGCTGGTTTTCTCCCTTACATACTCAGTACTTTATTCGTACTAACGTCCCTTATTCTTGGGGACGCTGCATTTCATGCTAGCAGGTCCCGATAGACAGGTTGACAGTCCTCCTAGTAGGCTATCAGCTCAGCGGAAGGTGTTGGTGCACTCCACTTTCTCCGGAGTTTCCTATTTGGTCAGTATGATTTGGACATGTATTGATTGGTATGGCGGGGTCTTGTTCCAACCTTTATGATGTTTATCTACTCTTAGAGGCTTGTAGATAGATGTCAGGTATATGGATACTTGTATGGCCTTGTCGACCTATGTTTTGAGCTTACAAATGATCATGCCGGCCTTATAGGCTCGTATGTCACATGTATAAGTTTCTATATCATGTTAGGTTGTCCTATGTCTAGAATTCCCTTGTCATGATGACCCTTTTGGCCAGTTTACCCATGATAGTACGATAAGAAAGATATGTTATGTTGGTACTTGGTTGAGTAAAGTACCGGGTGTCTGTCGCAGCCCTTCGGTTTGGGTCGTGACACCCACGGGCTGGATTGGCCCTACTCAGTACTGAGTGACTGATGGTTAGTTGATATATATATTCTGGGATGGATCTTTCCTGGGCCGGGTTGGCCATATACAGTACTTAGTGATTGAGCATGATGAGTGAAAAGTGTGAGACAGTGAGATTGAGTACTCAAAGAGTGTGAGTACATGAGTTCATCTCTGAGATACATTGCATTGACATGCACACACGATAGAGGCATAGAGATGTATTTTTCTCATGATGTACGGTATTATGTCATTCGTGACTTCTCACACATATTGACATATGGGCATAGTGATGCATTTTACACTGGCTATCTGGAAAGAAAATGAACATCTTATTTATGGTTGAAAGAATTTTTGGAAGAATTACTGTTTTCAAACTTACTCATATTTTTGGCAACTTCGGTAAACAACTTGGGTTTTCACTGATATACTCGAAAGGCAGAACTATTTTCAGAAATTATGATTAAGCTGCATTTTATCTCGGAGTACTTCTTTTATTACTTGTTTTACATTGTTATGGATTGTTGTTGGCTATTGGTGTTGGACCCGACCTTTGTTCCAGCTCGTCACTACTTTTAACCTAAGGTTAAGTTTGTTACTTATTGAGTACATGTGGTCGGTTGTACTCATACTATACTTCTGCACCTTGCGTGCAAATGTTGACTGCTGAAGTTGCTGAGATCAACGGGAGCTGGATTTGAATATGTACCTGCGTACCGGTCATAGCTGTCTCTTGTTCATGGTAGCCTTAGATTCATAACAATTTGTTTATGTACATTTCGAACAGATGTATTTATTTCATACCAGCTTTGTATATTCTAATCTTAGAAGCTCATGATTGGTACTATCAGTTATTAGGAAATGTATAAGATTCGGATAATTTCTTTTACCTAATTGTTTTGTTAAATTTCATTAGAATTTGATAGTTCTTAATTGATTTATCTAGCGGGTTGAATTAGATGCCATTACGACTAGTCAGATTTTGGGTCGTGACAATAAATAGGCATAAATATTATACTTTTGAAGTCTCGTGAAATATCTTACGAACTATAAAGAAATATAGAATAGATAACACTGACCTCCATTTGAAATACAGATAACCAAAAACTTGAATGAAAAAAAAAAGTCACATCATGCAATATAGCTCCGGGCCAAAGGGGTTGTCAGGATTTCAAGCCGTTTAAATTATTAAGTTCTAAAATAATAATTTATATATATTTAATAAAAATTATAAGATAAATATATAATTTGAATCAAAAATATACAGTAGGTGACACCGCTGGCTTTCTTTACTAGTAGTACCAAGAGAGGGAAAAACAACGGTGAACAGCTCGAGGAACTCTGAGCATGCATGAGATGTAAAACCAGTGTACTTTTGTGGCTTTGTGTGATCTATATGTTGCACTTTAAGAGCTACGAATGGGAGTGTACAAGGCGTTCATGTTTTGGTCAATTTCCACTCCACTTTTGACTCCACATATCTAAGTTCAAAAAGCTAGTATCTCTGCAAAAGCTGTTAACTAATCTTTTTATTAACACCATGTGGTCTGTGGATGTCACATTCTGACAATCTACACTTACTTTTGTCCTATCAGCTTAGATAATTTATTTTTGAGTAATCAATATATGCGCAGTTTACACCATAAATGAGCTTATATGAATTAATTCGCAAGTTAAATGATGGCTTATATCTTTAGAAAAACAGAGAAAATACCATAATTGAAAAGCTTTCCACGATCTGCGAAAACTGAATTACTCTAGAAAAGGTGTTTTCTTGTTTTTGTGAAGTTAGAAAGCGTAGTGTTATGGTTGAAAAGAGTCGAATTTTTCATTTAACAAAAAAATAAACAGTTTATGAAAACAAACGTCACTGAACTTCTTGAGGGTTAGTATTACGGGGTATCTATGATGTTTACTTCAAATTATTATACGTGCATGTGATATATGTTTGCACACGTACATTACTCGCTTAACTATAATTAATAAACATATACTCTCACCTAATTAACCACTTAACCATGATATGTTGATATGGTTTAATATATCCAAACACTGAGTATATCTAAATTTTTACTGTATTTAGACCCTCCCCCAAACTCTGCCGGGGCGGCTCAATAAGTTTGGTGGCCTAAAGCCAGACTTTAATGGAAGGCCTATTTTTAAAAAATAAAATAAAAATCTATATATTTATATTTGAAGTTGATTTTTCTAGCTTTTTTAGAATAGAATTTTAATAATTTTTTGCATAAACCATTTAATCTCTTATGCAATTGATCTTAGGTAATAGAACCTGATATCAAGAAATTAATAATTTTATATTAACATAATTTTTTATGTTTTAATATACTTGTTGCAATGATGAAAATTTGAGAAGAAGAAAAAACGAAATAAAAATGCAGTTTTATATATAAAACATTTAACTTTTCTACTTTTAAATACTTATATATTCTTAAAAAGATTTGGGGCCTCACTAGAAGAGTTGTGATGAGATGAATATGATCTATATTCTTTAATCAGAGGTATTTGGTTAGAGAATTTGGAGTGAATTTTTTTACAAAGGAGCGATCCACCACCCCNNNNCCCCCCCCAACCAATTCTCTTTATTCCAAAAAATGACTCATTTTTAAATATCATAAAATAATCTAATTTAAAACTTCTTATTTACTTTTAATGATATGATTTATAGTCACATAAATATTTATAACTTATTTTAGACCACACTGTAAATTTCAAAATTATCTCTTTCTTTGTTATTGTAAATTCAAACAAATACCGCTACAATTGAATAATGTAGTAGTTTATTTAATAGGTAGGACAAATGAGTTGCATTTAGTTAGAGATGAAGATAGCGCGGCCCCCTCTAGGATCCTTTTGAATGATAGCCAGCTCACTTCACTGTTAATGACATACAAATACAAGTCAAAGCTCAAGCTCAGTCAAATGGAATGCCCACTGCATTCTCTGCAATTTGAATGCATACCCCTCCTTTCATTTCCTCCTCTCTCTCTCTCTGCTCTGATCTATCTGATTTTCTGCGCTGCTTCTCTCTGGCATTTCTTAAGCTAAAATGCATTTAAAACATTTTTTAAGTTTGTTCACAAACCCAATGCCCCATCCTTTAATTAATACTCCATGACTCGTACTACTGTTTCTTTTGTTTCTTTATTGCCAACAAAAGCTATACTGACATCCCTTTGCCCTCTATCCACAGTTTCTTGGCTCTACGTTCTCCTCCCTTTTCACTCTTTGAAATTCTGTTTATCTCTTTATATCTAGCTTCCTTACCCCACCTTTTAAATTTGTGTATATCTTCATTTTGAATTTATAATGTATGCATCTTTTCTCGTCCCAACTCTCATTTTAGCCTAATAATTCTATCAACTATATATCAATTACAAATGCCTATGAATTGTTTTAACTAACAAACCATAAAATAAAATTTTTAACTTTATATCCGGTCAAATGCCGCCACATCAAATGAGACTAATATATTATTATATCTATTAGAGTTTTGAACAAATAAATGGGACGGAGGGAGGTTGTGGCTAATGTTCCGCATCTTAGTCATCTTCAACCCTTGCCTCCATTTTCTCCTCCAAAATGGAGTAAAAGTACTCCAATCATTACTCCACTTTTTACTTCAAAAAAAAAAAAATTTATTTTATATTTTTTATCGCTCTTCGATATTATATTATTATCTTTTATTTAAATTTTATTTTCTTATTTCTATTAAACAAATTTTATCTTAAAAATAAATAATCGGATGCGCCGATGAATAATGCAACAGAAAAGAAAAAAGAAGTTTTGATTGTTAAAAAACAAACTAAGACTAAAATAATTGAAAGAGAAGAAAATAAAATTTTGATGATCATATGGATTCTATTGTCAATCCGACTCGTCGTGAATTTTTTCGACAAAAACAACAACAAATAATATATAAAAGAAGTCAACAATTTTCACATTCTAATAGTTAACATTCGCACCTTTCAATTTTAGCAACATCTAATATTTCATATTTGTAATATTCATTTTTTGAGATAATTATATATTTTTTATACAATTAATAACTTATAATTAAATTAACTTACAATTTGACATAAAAATAATAAATGCACGAAAATTAATTTATTAAAATTATACGTCAAAGTTAAAATATAAAATTAATATTATAAAGATATTACGTAAACATAATTAGGTATATATATAGAGATAAATTAAAAGAGCGAAATAATAATAAAGTAAGAATGAATATAGTAAGTGTCACTCCAAATTTAAAATATATTATTCATCCCGGTTTTGCAGCCAAAAATGAAGAAGCAATGGAGCCACATTTTGGCAAAAACTGATTGCATCTTGGAGGAATGCCGCAACGTTGGAGATGCTCTTAATGCAAGTATTTTCTTGTCCTACATATGAAACTCTAGTTGGATTTCGTGTCCACTTGATGGGCGGTGCCACCACTTGGGCAAAAAAAAAAACGAATTTAGGAGTGAATGCACGAATAACAAAACATAACGGAATTGTCTATCCCATAGTGAACAAGACATTTGAACAGGAAATAAGAGGCGTTAAGGGACAAGAAACGAAAACGTCCAAGAACGGGGTGTTGTGAATTGAAATGACAAATTGGCTTCCCTTCATATATACAGAGGAAGCCATGAGATTCTATCAAAGATTTATTCGTCAGAAAACACTCAGAGTTATCGCTCAATGCCAAAGTAACACCTAATGCCAAAAAAACATCACGTCATTATATAAAAACCATGTACACCAAACATATTGTCAAAAGACATATACCGAATATATTTTAAACCAACCCCCCCCCCCCCC
>ML337192.1:0-147401 GCA_005239505.1 Nicotiana paniculata | reverse complement strand
GCATGAATTGAAAATACTAGAATAAGATGAAGAAAACTGATAATCCTTGCTCCTTCAATGATCGTGTGTGTGTATTTGCTCTCCAAAAACGTCTCCCCCCCCAAAGATGTGTTCTTGGGTCTATTTATATGGTTGGGATAAACCCTAATCGTGTAAGAGACTTCTATTCTCACTTGGAAACACTTAAAAACCTGTAAAACTCGGAGTTCACTGAAGCAGGTACCCAGGCGTTAGCAAGCTAAGGCCTGGCCATGGCTGGCGTTTGAAGTGTAATGCCTGGCTAACACCAGACACCCCCTGGAGTTTGAAGGGTAACGCCTGGCTAACGCCAGGCACCTCCTGGCCTTAAGATCCAAACTCCTGGATAACGCCAGGCTTGTCCCGGGTCGCTCCTTTTCGACTCTTGAGCGTATTTTTCGACGTTTATGCTCTCAATTAGCTCGGCTCAGTTTACAATTCACCTACACATTAAATAAATCCCATTAGGCACATACGACGTGTATTTTTATCATTAAAGCACATAAAATGCAAGGTATATAATGCTAAAAATCATTAATCCTAGCCACGCATCAGTCCCAGATGTGTGTGTCCACCTGATGTAAGATTAAGCAGGAAAGTATTTTCATTGCCATAATGAAAATGTATGGGGACAAAGGGCAGCCTTGCCTAATTCCTCTATTGGGAGTAAATAAAGAGGCTTTTTCTCCATTTACTAGGACGACAATCTGATTAGTACAAATACAGTTCATGATGAGACTTTTAATTTTAGGAGGAAATTTAAAGTAAGAGAAAGTTAGGTGAATAAATGACCACTCCAATCTGTCAAATGATTTCACTAGATCAAGTTTGAGAATCATGTATGCTTTTTTCCCCTTACTTTTCTTGATTTGAGTTAAAATTTCTTGAATGATAATTGCATTATCGCAAGCCCTTCTTCCTTTCATGAAACTGGATTGGTAGGGGGAAATAATATCATATTAGAAAGGATGAATTCTATTAGCAATGACTTTTGTAATAATTTTATAGATGGTGTTGCAAAGGCTTATGGGCCTGAATTTTTTTAGGTTATTTGCATTTGCTACCTTAGGGATTAAACATAAGTAAGAGAGATTAATCTCCGGGGAGGGGGGGTATGTTTGGCTGTAAGATTTGAGTGCAAATGTTTATCACCGACTGACCTATAATATCCCAGTATCTTTGATAGAATAATGGATATATCCCATCTGGACCCGAAGATTTGAAGGGTTTGAATGAGAATGTGGCTTTGACTACCTCATCCTGGGAAAGTCAGCATCTAGAGTTTCAAGAGGGATTCTTGATGACCATTGTGGAATGTTTCTCACATCAGCTAAGTTAGTTCTACAATGATTAGTGGTGAAACATCCCGAAAATATTCAAGGGTTTGGACCAATATGTGGGAAGGGTCGTTTATCCAATTGCCTTGGTTATCTTTGAAGAAAGTGATTTTGTTTCTCCGTGCTTTATTGGAGGCATAAAGATGAAATTTTTTTGTGTTCGCATCACCTTCTTGGATCCAAGATATCCTAGACCTAAGTTTCCAATAATCATCTTCTAACTTGAGAATGTCGTTTTATTCTCTTATAAGTTTGGCTTCTATATTTTGAAGGAAAGAGTTATAGCAATAATTTTCAGAAAGTTGTATACCCCTTACTCTAGCCAAGATTCTCCTTTTCCTCCTATGAATGTCACCAAAGTTTTTTCTACTCCAGCTTTTTATGTTAGACAAGAATTTACTAGAACCCTGGATATAATTTCTATTGAGCCAACTTTATTTTACTAAGTTGATAAAATCAGGGTGGCGACACCAAAAGGTTTCAAGTCTAAAGGGTTTATCAAGTTGCCATACTTTTTTAGGAGTGAGTTGAATTAAAAAAGGGTTATGGTCAGAGTGGGTTCTGGGCAGGTGGGTAACTACCGCTTCCGAAAAAAGATTAATCCAATCCGTGTTAGCAAAAACTCTATCTAGTCTTTCCATTATTAGTCCCTTATTATCTTTTCTCTTGTTTGTCCATGTAAATTTAGGGCCTTTGAAGCCTAGGTCTAATAGGTTACAAGCATTAATACACTGCCACAGTAAGTTAGTTCTATTATTATTAACCCGTCTCCCCCTAGCTTCTCATGACATGTGAAGACATCGTTGAAATCTCCCCCTAATAGCCAGGGTCCCTTAATGTGACTATGCATGTCTGATATATTATTCCATAATGCATTTCTAAGGTTAATAACGTTACTAGGATAAATAGAAGTAAAAACCCAAGATTTATAAGTCGAGATTACCTCAATCGTTGCACTAATTTCCTGATTCCTACGCACGAAGCTGTGTACATTTACCTTGGTGTGGTCCCAAAGGATCACCATACCACCCGATTGTCCTTTTTCCGGAATCTCTATCATGTCTGAGAATCCAAACGGATTGATAAGAGAGAGGTGACTATCCATCTTGGTCTCAAGAAGTGTGACCATGGTGGGACGGTGGGTATCAATTAAATCCCTAAAAATGATTCTAATGTTCTCGTTGTTACCACCTCCTATGTTTCAGATAATAAAAGTATTAGACCTATTCATGTTGATGGTTGAGTTGTTGATGTCTCCATTTTCTCTAATCCTCCTCGCATAGACTGGATTTCTCCTTTGGAATGGGACAATGATCATTACTCGATTCCCTACCGTTGGGTCTGCCGGTGGCCTTATGTCCATGGTGCACTTGTGAAGTGCCATTGGACAGCAGAGTATCTGCTTCTGTTCCTACATCTCCGTTAATATAAATATCTTTAGCTCGTTGAGGTTTGAATCCTCTTCCAGATTTGGAGGGATTAAGTTTACCGGGTCTATCTCTTCCTCTATAACGTGATCTTGATTTTGGTTTTGGGTGGGAGGAGGTGGTTGCATGTTGTGTGTAGTATGTGCATTTTATGTTTGAGGATGATCTACATGTGCATTCCAAGGAGTAAAGACCGGATTCAGATTGGTTACAAACTCCGGAGTGAAGAAAGGGAGTTCCATCACTGGTGATGGGTTTTGGACTGGTATAAAGTGTTGTGGAAGATTCCAGTCTGCTCTTATTGCATGAGTGATGTTGGCAGTCATGTTTGGTGCAATTGGGGTCAGGACATTGTTCAACCAAATTTGGTTGATGTAGTTGTTCATGTCTAAGCGGACACCCTCCGATATCAGTTGTGCCAAGTAGTGAGAGTTCTGTAGGACTATCACTGTCTCCCTCCCTTCTAGCATGATGTTGAAGGATATCGCATGTCCTAGTAAACCCATCTCGACCCATGACATGGATTGGTGATTTTGTGGTAGAGGAGGCTGAATGAGGATCATTCGTGGTTCTTGGTGTTGGTTCTGTGTTGGGAGGGAGTTGTTGTTCACCATATTTGGAGTTAGACGAATCCTTTGGAGTTGTATTAGACGGTAACGTCTTCTTACAGAGATTAGAACTCTTGGCATTCTTGTCTGAGATTTGATGATTTATGAGGGAAAGGTTTCAGGCGTTTGGGGAGTAGGGTATTGTTCTAGGTTTTTAATGATTGGGATAGTTTTTTGCATGTGTGTTGGTTGGTGTAGCGTATATTTATTGTTGATTTTTGGGTTCAAGTATTGGTCAATAACCACGTGGTGTAGGTGGTCTGCCATTTGTTCATCTGGTGTAGTATTACGTGTTTGATTTCTTGCATTTGTTAATACATGGGGTTTATTGTTATTGGGAAGGGGATGGTCTGTCGTGGTATAGTGTGCTACATGTATCCTAGTGGGTGTATCAAGGTACGGTGGGGTGTAATCGTTGGTTATTGGATGATTTAATGGGGCGTGGGATGATATGGGATCCTGGGGGTGAGTAATTATTGGAGAGGTGTTTATGTTTGTCTGTGGGTCCCACTGTTTGTTAATGTCTTTTTCTTTGTGAATTTTTTCATTATCCATAATATATATCTTTCCTTGATTAGTAGGTTGATTTACTTGATTGAAAGAGAATTTATTTTTATAAGCAAATTTTTGGGTGGAGAGGAACTTACCAGATTTGGCCTAAAATATTTTAACACTGCCTTGACCATGATGATCTTGTTGTCTGTCCCGTTGCTGCTTCATAGAGGCCTTCTTCTTTCCTTTGTTGAAAGACACCGTCTTCCATCCGTCCTCCTGCAATTCTGTGCCAACTTGATTGGTAGAGACCTCCATCTTCTTGTCTGCCTTAGGTGACGATTCACTATTCAGCTGACATTGTTTTATTGGGCATTGTAGAGTCATATGGCCTAAATGCCCGCATCGTTTGCAGAGCATATTCTCCCCCTCATAGTAAATATGTTGTTTATGTGAACCAATGAATATGTGAGGGATGACCGATTTATCCAGTGGTAATTCCACGCATAGTCTTGCGTATCTGCTTCTCAAGGCTGCTGATGTACATGCGTCCACTTTCAGTAGTCGACCTAGGGTGTTGTCTATTTTTTGTAAGATCAATCCATCATAAAATTCTGTTAGAAATTGAGGCAGTCGAACCCATATTGCAGTGTAGGCTTGTCTGGCTTGAGATGCCACAAAATTTGGTACCCAACGTTGTACAGATAGGAAATGACCATAGATGAACCAGGTCCCTTTTGTATTGAGTTAGTCATGTTTTCTTCTATAGTAAACCTGACTATATAGTAGTCCTCACCCAGGTCGATTAGTGGGAAACTTTTAGTGGGTTTCCACATCTCTATTAATTCATTTTTAGTATATCATGTGCAATTTTCCTTCATTGTAATTTAATGATGATTGAATTTCTCCAAGGGTAGTAAATCCTTTGTTTTTCCTCTGTGGATATAGGGACTGAGAATTTGTTATTTATTTGTTGTATACCCTGGGAGTTTCTCTGGTCTAAATTCTCATCCTCCTGTATAATGATTTGGTACGCTGCCGGGGGAGTTATGGATATATTATTGTTCATTTCTCTTGAGAGGAGTTTCTCTTTGAAGGAATGTGCGTCAATGTGCATGAGTGTTAACGTGGGGTTTATGTCTGGTGGTTTGAGAGGAGTGCTGGTGTGGGTTAGACATCACCAGGAGTTTACTCACTTGGTGGGTCGCCGGAAATCGTGTGCTCGAGAGTAATTTCAGCTTTTTGTCATTTGTTATACTTTGGGTCTAATCTTATTCCCGTTATTATGAAATGGTCTCGTTTCTGTAAGATATATTTTCTTCCAGATACACTGTGATTAGTTTAATTAGGAAAATGAAAAGCTTGATTGAACAATAAAGGGTATTTCAGCTTCCACGTTATACAAAAACTATGCATATTTCGTGAAGGTAATTAAGACATGTTTTAGTTATAATTAAAATTTCAATGGGTTGTCTGTTATTTTGCTTCCACCTCTTCCTCGAATTCTTGTGATCAAATTAATTTTGGAGCGAAGGAAAAAAACAACACAACGACTTTACTCCGGTACAATTCAAAGTAGGAAATCAATCACTTATTCTTCTTCTTCTTTTTGGTTAATGGTGATAATAAATCTGAATCTTTCATCTTCCGAGTCCTTACTGAAATAGAATAAATTTTGTAAGGGCCTTTTAATTTGTCTTAATATTACTATTGTCTGACTAGCATGTGAATAGGTGTCAAGGGAATGAAAATTTCCAATCTTGATAATGATATAACGCCTTTATTCCTTCATATTTTAGGAGCATTTCTGTTACGTTTTCTCTAATTAATTTTCATACTTTTGAAGTTATCCGATTATGTCAAAATAATGCGTGCATTTGAATGGAATTGTTTGACCAAAATTTTTAGATATGGACCAAGTAAATTTAAGTAAAACAAAGTCAATCTTAATTAATAATAATATTCAAAAGACAATATTATGATTTTATGGTAGATGATATGTATATTTGGTCGAGTGACAATAAATGCGAATAATAATAACAATATTCAGTGATCCAAAAGTGTGGAAGATAACATTAACTAATAATAAATAAATAACAAATGAATGACATTTAAGTAAAAATAAAAACGTGTGAGTCAACCGAAAAGGGGTGGGATCTTCGAATATTCTTTCTGACAATGATGAATGATTAATGAGTCTTGGAATACTCACATTGTTCTTGGATCAAGTGGAAAGGTTAGACAACAATCCTAGTAAAGAGGTTTTCGTATGATTGTAATATGGTCTGGTTCTCTCTATAAAGTCAATGTGTTTCTTATAAACGAATATCTCGTGCCCCTTATCATTATATCTCTTTCTATTTATAGGGAACATATTTCTAAAAACCATAATAGTACAGGTACAGAGAATATCCACTAGAATATTTTCTTTTGTGTCATATCCTAAAACTAGTTATTATAACTCTATCTAAGATGCTCGACCTCGACCTCGACCTTCATCTACGACGACTTCCCGACCTTGATCCTTGTTGACTCTTCGACCGCACCCTTTATCGCTTCAGGAACCACTTCGACCTTGCGAGTTTTTATTGAAGTCATACTAATGATATATAACAGTTTGTGAATGCCTCCTTAATGTTAACGTGGTTTGGTCATATTAGAGATCATTTTTGACTGATACAGTTAGTCCCTCCGCTTATTGAGGTCATCATCGCAGGTGAGCTTAATGAGCGGATAATGTCGTTATCGCTCGAACTTATCCAGTAAGCTACAAGAGAGTAAATGTCGTGTCGAACAGGCGACGTGGCCCTCTATGGGCCGCATATTTCAAATACCTTGGGTTTTTTGGGCGATTTGTTGAAGTTATCTTGTCCAATGATTTAGAATGACGTCAAGAAATTAGGCGTCATTATGACACATTTTCCTGATACATTGCCTCGATTCATGCGTGAACCTTGATTGGATATACCGTTTCGATTCCGATGCCAATTATCACGAGATGTTTTCAGGTTTAGTGCCATGATCTCTATAAATAGAGGTTTTTGAACTTGAGTTTGAAGTTTGTTTCTTCCAACTTTTCAGAGCACCATCCTTCTTCTTGTCAGTTTCTTCTCTGAACTTCTTTTCCTCACTCTGTTGCCCAACTCCATCCCCTGCTCCATCCCCATTCTTTCTTGTTTGTTATTCTTTTTCATTACTTTGCATCATGTCTAACTTACCATCAGACGCGGGTGAAGGGAGTCATATTGCTCCTTTGGAAGTTGTATTTTCTTCTCATATAGAGGGTGCTTCTGCCATGGATGATGATGACGCATTCCCGTCAGCGGAGGAAATAATTCCCCGCAATCATGATGTTCAGTCTGACCTCACCCGATCACCGGACAACGCGCCTGGGATTTTCTTATCGACAATGACGTCAAAAGAATTGGCCCGGATGATGAGGACATGATGCAAGTTCATCGCCCCAGATACTATGCTCTATACACTTATCATTTACTCATAGGTTATTTTCCCCCTTTTTTTCGTTGGTGGAGTGTTGATACCCAATTTTTCCCTATATTACTTTTAAAATGCATACCTATTTTCAGAATAGTACATGAGCATCAACTAATATTTTTCCATAATTTCCACATTTTTCTAAGGATTTTTTATTAATTTATCCTAGTATTTTATTATATAAATAATTACTAATTGCATCACAAATGACTTTATAGCAATTTCATGACTTAAATTTATCATTTATATTCATATCATGCTTTAATTATTCCATAATAGCCACATTTACATTTTTTTTCGGGTTATAGTTGCAATAACTTTACAATAATGGCTCATGTCGCATTATTACATTATTTCACCAGAAAATAGCTTTTTATATTTTTATAATATTGAGTGATTATTTTGAACCATTTTTCATGCATGAAAATCATTTTTTATAATTTATTAATTATTTTTACAAATTATTTATCAAATTAATTGGGTATTTAATAAATAGCCCCTTTAATTGTTGTTTTAATTTCGGACCTAGCCCAAAACACTACCCCCCAACCCAATTAAAATACCCAAGCCCAATTCTTTATCCAACCCGCCCCACCATCAGATCAAATTATGGCCGTTGATCTCAAAAAATCAACGGTCCAGGATAAAATTACCATTTTAATTAACCCCAACCCCCAAACCCTACTCACTCTCTCATTTCAGCCGCCCTCGTTTCCCTGTTAATTCCTCTTCTCTCTCAAACATTCCCCCTAACCCTAGCCGCCGTCAGGGAAAAACCCCTGTTCCATGGAGTTTCTTTGTAATTTTCGGCCTCTGTCGGCCTCTCACCTCTTCTAGTTGTTCGATTATGTTGTTATGTGAAGGAATCTCGATGAGATTCAACTCAGATTTGTTCAAAACCTTTTCATAAGCCTACATATGTTCATCTCCATTTGTGAGTATTATTATCTTCGTGTTTATGGCTCGAATCTCTGGTTCCAAACCAGATTTCCTTTCATCGCTGACATCTTTCAAAAAAACCTAATCTCTTTCTACTTGGGTTGTTCAGATCCTTGTAGATCTGAGACGATTTTAAGTGTTATTTGGTATTTTTCTTCTAAAACCTTCTATTTTTCCTTATTACTAATCGATTTCAATGTTTTCTAAAACTAGGGTTTCGTCTTAAGTGCTCTGCAAAAAGGTTTTAAAGCTTCTAAGTGTTTGAATCTGATTATCCTTACTAGTTCGACTGATTTTTGTGTCTATGCTTTAAACCCTAGGTTTTATGCTTATTTCACTGATTATTTCAATGATTTGCCCATTATTTTTCATCTATGTCAATTAGAAGAGATTAATTGATTCTGTTAGGGTTCAAATTATGTTTTTCTTCCGAGATTGATACTTCTTTGTGATTCTCTACCTATTTTCCTTATTTTGTGACACCTAACGGTACTACTTGCCTTAATTAGATTGTAGTCTGATTAATGAGATTTAATTGACTTGTATATGATCTATGATTGATTTGTTTACCTTATTTGAATCCCAATATGAGTTGTTAATTGACTCTCCCCAATTTAGGGGTGTTGTTCAGATTCTGTTTGTACCAATTAGTTGGGTTTAGCCCCAATTAACTGGTTGAATATATTTACTTAGCTTATTTAGGAACTCTAATTTTCTTGCCTTATTAGTTTTACCTTGCTAAGTGCTATATAAACCCCATTCTGATTTTCTTTCAAAAAAAAGGAAAAAAATTAAGAAGGAATTCACACACACTTGCTCTCTCATTTCTGATATTTGTGTTTACTACATTGTCTAGCCGGCTGCAAGCCAAGGCTAGACCACTGAGTTCTGCATACTCTCACCTTCTATTTTTGCTATCTACTGGTATGTCTCCACTCCTATTGTCATTCATTATGATATAAAGATTAAACCTGTGTGCTTTCCCTGCATATTGCTCTACTTTTGTGTTTAGACATATGTCTTTCATGTTCATTGCTTTTAATCAGTATGTTCTACTTCTGTATCTACGTATATGTCTTTCATGTTTACTACTTTAAACTAACATGTCTACTTCTGTATTTAAACCTCCATTTTTCCAGTTCATTGCTTTTAATTAGCATGTTTACTTATGTGTTAAACTTCTATCTTTCCTGTCTATTGACCTCAACTAGTATGACCACTTCTGTGTAATTAGATACATGTCTTTTTTGTGAACTGATTTCAATTAGGATGACTACCTATGTCTTTCCTGTTATTGACCTTAGTTAGTCTGAGTACTTCCTTGAAGCCAAACTTCTATGTCTTTCATGTCTATTGCTTTAAGTCAGCATGATCACTTCTGTTGCTATGCCCTATTCAGTGTTGTGTAATCTGGTTATTAAACTTATGTGCTTCCTGTTTTGGCTCTTGAATATGTCTATACATGTTGAGTGTTATGTTACAATATGCCAACATGTTGTGTGTTAACCAGTATGCTTCCACCCTCACACTGTTTTATGTGTTCCTGACTAAGGACTTCTGTGTTCCTAACCCCTGCTACCATGCTTTGTGAAGTTGTCTGTTTATTATTTTGTTCTCAACAAGCTATATGCCCACCTACTGCTAATTAATTTGAATCTAGGCAATGTGAAACTTTGTCTAAAATGGTTGTGATCTTGTTTTTGTCCCTTGTTTGATTTTTGGAAGTCTTTGTTTGAACTCAGAGTGTTGCAATGACTCTGTGTATTCTTATTTTACTTCTAAACTGTTTTCTTAAAACTATTCCCTATTTTCCATATATTATTTCCTAACTCCTACTCTTAGAATACCTAGGGTCCTGCCCCTCCAATGTAAGCACTAGGAGTCCATGAGACTCCTCCGAACTCTGACATACTGGGGATGGCTTTTTCTGAATTTTGTTCACAAAAACTATTTATTTGATAGGGTTATGGTGTGAGCATTGCCCGGGGTCCTTGGGGTCCCTTGGGAACTTTGACACACCAAAAGCCCATTTGGTGTATTATGAGTTATTGGTACACTTCAGGCTTGGTTGAAGGCCTGGTTCTCCAGGTTTACATTTGGGCCTATCCAGGCTCCCTATATCATAGTAATTTCATTATGTAATTCATTTATATCTAGTTTTGTAATAATAATATTTGTAAAAATAAATATTGGGGTTATTAGTAAAGCTGGGAGGGATTTTTATATATCTTTGTTGGGATCGGGTATAAATCATGCCTATATAATTGTTGTGAATATTTATATGCATTAGAAATCATGCCTATAAGACTTATCTCATTGTTTATCCTGAATTTCCACTCTACATCCTAGAAATCCTATCAGGGGACGTTTACCCATTATGTATCAAAATTCATGTTCATGCATATATTCAAGTCTCAATGTGCATTAGAAATCATGCCTATATGGTATTCTTTGGGAATTATAAACTCATATGACATTCTTCTCACTTAGATTTCATGTCCTTAGGAAAATCATATTTTAAATCAACATGCCCACAAGGAATAGGTATAAGAAATAGTTTGACACTTAGATATCATGTTTATAGAGATAAAAAGTGTAAAATCAATTTTATGTGTTTATATGTCCTAAAGTAATGATTGGGATCATTTTGAGTGTATAGAAAACATGCCTATAGGGACTAAACGGATAAAAATTGCCTATTTAAAATCAATCACTGGTTTAGAGTTATGGTCCTGATTAATGCTTAGATGACATGTTTAGAGGATACCGCTGATCCACACCTTAGCAAGCCTGTAGGGCAACTAAAATTCTGAAGTTCTGAATTGTGTTTCTATTTTGTGACTGCTTACAAACTGCCTAGATTCAGTAAGCCATGAAATCAGTAGGCTAAGGTTCATTGCCTCGCCTTAACAAGTACTGCATCTTCTGCTTTTGCGCTCATCTAGATATCCTGCTATAAGACTTTAAAGTGTTTAAATTTCTATTTGAGACGTGCATCTGTTTGCTTATTTGTGGAGGAAAATGTGAGCCTTTGACTACTTTATTATATGACAGTCCTATCTGTTTTGCTTGTCGCTTAGATTTTCTCCTTTTAATCACTATAGATGAGGCTAGAACCATTTTAATAGAGGTCCTAAACGCCTCCAGGGACATAGGTAAAGGGGCGGGTAATGCACGCATAGAGTACGTATTAGAATCGCTTAAGTAATAATTAAGGGGCAGGTAATTGGGTAGTAAAGGATATGATGACCTGTGCGCTAATGCTACGCGTAACACCTCTATTTGGGGAAAGCTTACCGAGTATTGCAGAATTGATCATATAGTCTAATAAATCCAGGACCCCTTCGATTTTCGTTTTAAAGTATTATTTATATGTACGTTTCTGTTTCCCTTAAAGACTAATTCGCTTAAATTAAGTTTTGTTGGGACCCACCGTTGTGGACCTCGAGGGGTTCCTAATACCTTCCCCTCAAGGTAATTTTGAGCCCTTACCCAATCTATGGTAATGTAAACCGGTTTATGAGTTATTAGCTTTAGGTGACCTAACACACCTTAATCCGTTAGGTGGCGACTTTCAAATTGCATAACCTTTCCCAAAAGGAAGTGAGTTGTCCCGGAATGTCAAAACCCCCGGACTCCGCAAGGAAAAAGGGGGGCGCGACAACATGGCGACTCTGTTGGAGATTATCCTTAGGCTCTTACCATAACAAACTTGTTTCTATGAATTAGTCTAAGCATGCTTTATTTTGTTGATACGTGTGCACCCTTTCCCTTTCCCTTTCCCTTTATGTTGACTTAATTATTTATTTTCACGTACTTATGTTTTCCTTCAGTACGAAGTTGACTTGTCTCTTTGTTTTCTTTTTTAACTGAATGTCTTTCAATTATTAAAATACCGCATTTATTATTTACCTAACGTGCAAATACATGACAACATACTATTTATCGTTGCATAAATCATGCTCAACATTATATTCCACTCGTGCGTTATCAATCCTATAGCAACGCTTGATGAGTGGTTGCACACTTCCTATATATCACCCTTTAAATTCATGAAGGCTTATTTGCGGTAAAACTAGTCGATCAACAGTGCAATTGACGGTTTCGTGCCTTTCCCCCTCAAGTTGTCCGCTTGAGGGTACTAGTCTAGACCTCCATAGTAACCTTACTCTAATTATAATTGTACATGAATCAGGGTCAAACTTACCCGGGTTAATATGTTGTCCACATAATAACCCCTTAAGACAAACCTTATCCAAAAATCCACTGGGGTTTCCATAATCCCAACGGATGCAACCATGTTTTGTGCGTTAATTTTGGAGAACTAAATGCCAATATGCTAATCATGGACGTATAAATAGTCGAATCAGGAGGGGGAAAGGGTATAACCTTATTTGTTTTGCAGAAATGAGGCACGAAGTCCCCAGGTTCGGCATGGTCCAAAATATACCACCACTACTACTGGATTGGTGGGAAGATCTTTCCTCAAGAGACAAGAAACATATGAGAAAAGTCCTGGGAAATTTACCTTCTCTGTTAAACGTCCAACCAAACAACATGATGATCGAAGCTGCAACTATGTTCTGGGATAGCGAAAGGTTTGTGTTTTGCTTCTGGAACATAGAAATGAACCCACTCCTAGAGGAAATAGGGGGATTTTCTGGATTACCGTGGGACAACCCTAGTCTATTGGTGCCGAAAATCACACTGGTAAGGGGTTTCTAAAGATGATGGGTCTGAAAAAGAACGCATATTTGTAGTGCTTAAAGAAATCTTATATACCCTTTGACTATTTGTGCGAGAGAAACGGTCATAGCAAGTCTTACCGTATGTTCCCTGATGATTTCTCTATCACTTCCTTGGGTCACATTCACCGAATAGTTTTCGTGTTCGTTGTTTGCTTTTTGGGCATGATAGTGTTCCCAATGAAAGGGGACAAAACTCACACCAGACTGGATATGGTAGCCAGAAATCTAATAGAGGGAATCGAGGGACAAACATACACCATAGTCCCTATGATTATAGCTGATATTTACCAGGCTTTAGACCGCTGCCAGAAAGGGTTCAAGCATTTCGAGGGTTGCAATTTGCTATTACAGGTTTGGTTATCAGAGCATTTCCAAAGGGGTCAATATCGCCAGGAGTTTCCATGAAAGGCGTGGAATGATCATATAGACTTCCATAACCCTAATAGAATGACTTACATCCCAGACAGTTTTGATCAACCAGAAAACGCTAAGGAATGGGTGGAGTTCTTCGACAATCTGACCGAGGATCAGGTCCAGTGGATGTTTGAATGGTTCCCTACTAACGATTTCATCATCAATCTAGGGACGACCCTCATTTGGTGTTGATTGGGTTAAGGGGGATATACCCTTATGTTTCCATCAGGGTTATGAGACAATCAGGAAGGAGGCAGGTTGTACCACGGGTTGCGAAGATGAGTCATTTCTGTGCAGATTTTCAGGATGACGACATCCATTACAGGTGCCAAGATTAGCATATGTGGCACTCAAAGATCATTGTGGAGAAGGACACCATCGATCCATACATGTATCATGCGGGATATGCACCCTTTTACCGGGCATGGTTAGAGGACAGCTTAACTGGGGTAGTGGAGCCAGGAATCAATCGTGGAAACAGGGTCATAGATGAAGATGTTGAGAACCAGGTAAAATAAAACAAATTGCGCAAAAGGATTCATGACTCCGAGGCCGAACATCAGAAGATACACGAGACGAACATGAGACTGATCAATAAATGGAGGGAGATGGATATCACCTCCACCGAAAAGGTAAAATATCTGGAACAAGGTTTGATGGAGCTAGAAGGAAAGATAAGAAATAGGGTCGATGATTGCCAGAATGCTGAAGGAAGCGAGGGAGGACATCTAGCAAGAATCTACTTGTTGTTGGGACTACGCGAACTGGGGAACCTGGTCGATGGAGTTAGGAAGATCAAGCCTGGGGAGGGTCCTTCTGGGACCAAGTAGACTAGATTTATTCGCTTTCCTAAATGTAATAAGGACAAATTCCAGTGGTGACTTACATTTTATTATCTTAGTGTCGTGTTGGATTCATCTATTTTTTATATTAATGAAATGAGGCAATTATTGGCATTTATGTTCTCCAAAACAACTTGTCGCGAGGCCTACCTCAGGCACAATAAGGTTCCCAAATTAGGATGTAATTTACATTCCCGCAACATGTGTTTAAATATCGCAAATATTCTTTCTCATAACTCTTACTGACTTGTCTACCTTTTTGTTTTTCTTTCTTTCTTTTGATTATTCCCCATTCCCCAAAGGCTGGTTTGCACATACTAGCATCATCAGTTTATCATACCAGATCCAGGGGCCCTCTACCTTCTCCTCCTCCAAGTGTACCGAAAGGCAAAGGAAAAACTGTAATGGATGATATGAATGGCATCAGAACAGACAACACCGCACCTGTTGAGAACGAAGAAACTTTCGATGGTCGGGGCACTCAGGTCCTAAATGATTTGGTTTTACGACTTGAGCAGAAGATACTTTCACTACAAGGCGAGCTTGAGCAGGTCCGTAACTTGGCAAATCTCTCCCTCTCATTGAATGTCCCAGACACCTAGAACCCTGCACCACCTCAGAACACACCCAACAAACACCCACATAATCCTTCCGCACCTCAATATTATACAACCCCACCACAGAATCAAACTATCCCTTCACAATATCAACATAACACCTACCATACTCCATAAGAAATATCCCACAAATTATTCCAGAACTCCACCAATGATCATCATTATACCCAAACTCCCGGTTACCCAAACAACCCCATATATGTGGAAACTCCACCTCACTCCACTCAACCCATATCCTATACACCAGAATCTGCTGAGAAGGACCTGCTCATTAAGAACATGGCTAAGGATCTCAAGAAATTGAGTCAAGTTCAGGGCGTTGAAGGAGGTAAAAGGATAAAAGGTCTGAACTACGACGATCTATGCATACAACCAGATATGGAACTGCCGTAAGGATACAAACCTCCCAAGTTCGAAATGTTTGATGGAACAAGTGATCCTAAGGTTCATCTGAGAACCTATTGTGACAAGCTCGTAGGGGTCGGAAAGGATGAAAGGATCTGAATGAAGCTCTTCATGAGGAGTCTTACAGAAGATGCCTTGTCTTGGTATGTCAGCCAGAATCCTAAGAAGTGAGCCAATTGGGTGAGCATGGTGTCCGACTCATGGACAGGTTCAGATTTAATACGGAGAATGCGCCAGATGTCTTCTATATCCAAAACTTAAAGAAGAAGCCAACTGAGACTTTCCGCGAGTATGCTACTCGATGGAGGTCGAAAGCAACCAAGGTTAGACTAGCATTGGACGAGGAACAAACGAAAAAGTTCTTTGTCCGGGCACATGATCCACAATATTATGAAAGGATAATGGTCATTGAGAACCATAAGTTCTCCAATATCATCAAACTCAGAGAAATGATTAAAGAGGGTATTAAAAGATGGATGGTGACAAATTTCGAGGCACTGCAGGCCACAAACAAAGCATTGCAATCAGGTGGTATATCGAAGAAGAAAGATGTGGGAACAGTAATGGTTGTCCAGGGGCCAAAAACTCCATTTGTATACCAGACCCCTCCACTCACATATCAACCATCACCTCCCAGATATTCCCAACCTGCTACCGCCTACTACGCATATAACACCCAACCATCCTATTATCAGTTACCTCCAACTCATCTAAACTACCAAGAACCCAGGCCTAATTTAGACCACAAACCACCCAGACAGTACACCGCCATTGCTGAACACATCGACCAGCTGTACGAAAGGTTGAAAGCCACTGGATATGTCACCCTTATTCCCGCTGTGGCAATGGAGAATTCATCTCAATGGGTCAATCCAAACAAGGCCTATGCATATCATTCCGGCATGAAGGGACACACTATTGACGAATATCGCACCTTGAAAGACAAGATACAAACACTAATTGATAGTAAGGTCATACATGCGAAGGCAACTACACCCAATGTCCGCAACAATCCTCTCCCAGATCATAGGGGTGGAGGGGTCAATGTGATAGAAATTGATGAAGAGTGGGATCCCGAGGGATGAATCGGGCTTATTCGAGAAGGTGATGATCCTAAGAAACCTGCAGTCACACTCAATCCCATTGTGGTACAGGTACAGCCACCAGTCGAAGTCGAGGTAGCCGCATCGGTTCATTTAGAAGTAGAAGTAACACCACCTGCATCAACACTCACTCCATTTGACGTGGAGGTGGCCACACCCTTTCATTATAACGGTGGCATACACACCACCCTTCGGATCCAATTATGTACCTTGGGATTATATGAGCGAGGATAGACGGAAGAATCAGGCGTTGCACAAGGAATGACCAGAATAGGAAGGGTTTATACACATGAACACTTATGAGAAACCAACAAGCAAGCTTCTAACAAACCGCCCGTCATTGAGACTGGTCCAGATGACCTCTGGAGGAAGGTACATGCAATGAAATACTTTGTCGTTGATCATCTAAATAAGACTCCCGCTCAGATATCTATATTGTCATTGCTACAAAATTCTGAGGCGCACAGGAATGGTCTAATGAAGGTGTTGAGTGAAGCATATGTACCCAACATCACTGGTGGAGAAATGGCGAATATGGTGGGACAGGTGCTTGAAAGCCATAAATCACCTTCCATGAGGATGAGCTGTCGCCTGAAGGGTTGAATCACAAAAGGGATCTGCACATCACAGTGCAATACGAAGATAAGTTTATCGCCAGAGTTTTGATTGACGAAGGATCCAACCTCAACATTTGCCCATTGACAACTTTGAAGAGGTTAGGCAAAGGTTTACTTGATATACGAGCAGGGAATACGAATGTGAAAGTGTTCAATGGATCTCAAAGGGCCACGATCGTAGAAACTAACCTATGCTTGAAAATGAGTCCTACTTGGTTCGATATTGAATTCCAGTTGCTAGACATATCCGCCTTCTAAAATCTATTGCTGGGACGAACTTGGATACACGCCGCTGGAGCCGCCACATCCACTTTGCACCAAGCAATAAAATTTGAGTGGAACCATCAAGAAGAAATCCTATTTATACTAGCAAGACCATCCCGGTGATTGAAAATAGAAGAAAGCTAGGTGGATAAACCTACCATCGTATCAAGCGGGTGAACGCGATCGAGAAAAATAAATGGTGGAGTAGAAAAATAGAGAGTATACTGGCATGGCATGGGTTCGAACCTGGTAGGAGGCTTGGTAAAAACCTTCAGGGTATCTCCAAGACAATACAATTGAAACGCCGTGGTACAACCTTTGGGCTAGGGTATCGGTACATCTGGCAGGAATACGATGATTGGTCACCACCGTGGCGTGGTCCGTACAACCCTCTTGAACAAACTGTGCTGCACTTGAGTCAGACCTTCTAGCAAGCCAATATCATATGGGGATCAGAGGAGGAAGAAGCATTGGCCGCCTTGAGGAACCTGTTTATGGAAGATGATGATATGGACTGTTGCGTAATTGTTGAGGAGGAGGAAGGCCCTACCATCCGAGCTGTGGAGAGAGGAACATTCCTTAATAATTGGACTGTCAGACTATCATCCAGGGCCCGACGAGTCCCCGGGTAGCAAGACTGAACAACATTATTTATTTTGCTTTCTAAGAGAAAAAAAATGATTTCCCTTTTGGAATTTTGTTTTAAATAATATTTCCAATGCTCCAAAACGTTGTTTAAATTATTTGAAAAATCACTTTTGTTTAATGCTTTCAATGAATTGATGTTTATTATTACCACTTTTCTTTCATATCTTTATCCATACCGCATTACTATTTCATATCTCGATGAACCAACAGGCGACAAAACAAAAGGATAGTGATTCAGAAGAAGAGGATGTCAAACCCGAGGAAATCGTCAGAGAAGTAGAGGATTTTGAGAACAAGCCCAAGTCCAACCTGGACAAAACTGAGATAATTAACTTGGGATATTCTGAAACCGTCAAGGAGACCCGCATCAGCATCCATTTGTCACCGTCATAGAAAGAGGAATACACTCGATTCTTGAAGGAGTATGAGGAGGTATTTTCATGGTCATACGACGATATGACCGGATTAAGCACATCCATTGTGGCCCACAAACTGCCCACAAATCTAATGTGCTCGCCCGTAAAGCAGAAACTCATGAAATTCAAGCCTGATATGAGCCTGAAAATCAAGGAAGAAGTTACTAAGTAGATCAAAGCCAAGGTCCTCAGAGTAGTTGAGTATCCAAATTGGCTAGCCAACATTGTGCCAGTTCTGAAGAAGGACGGGAAAGTTAGAGTCTGTGTTGATTATCGGGATCTAAACAAAGCAAGTCCTAAGGATGATTTTCCGCTACCAAACATACACATCCTGATCGACAATTGCGCCAAGCATGAACTCCAGTCCTTTGTGGATTGCTTCACTGATTATCATCAGATTTGGATGGACGAAGAAGACGCAGAGAAAACAACCTTCATTACACCATGGGGGTGTACTATTACAAGATGATGCCTTTCGGCCTAAATAATGCTGGGGCCACATACATGAGAGCCATGATTAATATTTTTCATGACATGATACACAGAGAAATCGAGGTATATGTGGATGATTTCATCATTAAATCCATGAAAGACACAAACCACATAATTGACTTAAGTAAATTCTTCGACAGACTTCGGAAGTACAACCTAAAGCTAAACCTTGAAAAGTGTGCATTCGGGGTTCCCGCCAGAAAGTTATTGGATTCATCATCAGGCGTCGGGGAATAGATTTGGATCCATAGAAGGTCAAATCCATCCAAGAATTACCACCGCCAAAAAGCAAGAAAGATGTGATGAGTTTCCTGGGATCCCTCAACTACATCAGTCGTTTCATAGCCTAGTCCACAATTATATGTGAGCCGATTTTCAAGATGTTGAAGAAGGACGTAACGACTAATTGGACCGAAGATTGTCAAAAGGTTTTTGACAAAATCAAGTAGTACTTATCAACACCACCAGTTTTGGTCCCGCCAGAGCCAGGTAGACCACTGCTACTTTACCTTGCCGTGCTAAATGGAGCTTTCGGATGCGTTCTGGGGCAGCACGACGAGACAGGAAGAAAAGAACATGCCATCTACTACCTAAGTAAGAAGTTTACACCTTATGAAGCACAGTACTCTCTGCTGGAACATACCTGTTGCGCTTTGACCTGGATAGCTCAGAAGCTGAGGCATTACTTCTGTGCTTATACAACATATATCATATCGAGAATGGATCCTTTGAAGTATATCTTTCAGAAGCCTATGCCCATTAGAAATTTGGCTAAATGTTAAATCCTGTTAAGCGAATTCGATATTGTCTATGTAACTCAGAAAGCAGTCAAGGGAGAGGCACTGGCGGATCATCTTGCTGAAAACCCTGTGGGAGGAGAATACGAACCCTTTAAAATGTATTTTCCCGATGAAGAGGTACCATTCGTAGGAGAAGACATTGTTGAGTCCTATGACGGTTGGACAATGTTCTTTGGTGGAGTAGCAAACTTCAAAGGAGTCAGCATTGGAGCCTTCTTGGTATCGGAAACTGGTCAACACTATCCGCTATCTGTGAAACTCAGATTCCCTTGCACCAACAACATGGAGGAATACGAGGCTTGCATATTAGGGCTCAATATGGTTGTTGATATGAACATTCAGGAGCTGCTAGTAATCGGCAATTTGAATTCACTTGTGCACTAGGTACAAGGAGAATGTGATACTGAGAATTCCAAGATATTACTGTATTTTCATTGTGTGCAGGAATTGAAGAAAAGGCTCACAAAAATAGAGTTCCGGCATGTTCCTAGAATTCAGAATGAGTTTTTTGATGCATTGACCACTTTGTCATCAATGATACAACATCCAGACAAGAACTTCATCGATCTTATCCAAGTAAAGATCCATAATCAGCTAACGTATTGTGATCATGTCGAAGAGGAAACAGATGGAAGGCCTTGGTTCCACGACATCAAAGAGTATCTAGCAAAAGGAGAATACCTAGAGCATGCAAACCATACTCAGAAATGCACACTACGGAGATTATCCAATCATTTCTTCCACAGTGGAGAAACCCTATATAGAAGAACTCCTGATTTGGGTCTATTAAGGTGTGTCGATGCAAAAGAAGATTCTAAATTACTCGAAAAGATACATGTTGAAACCTGCGGCCCACATATGAACGACTTTGTACTGGACAAGAAGATACTTAGGGCCGGTTATTTCTGGATGACCATGGAAACAAATTGCATCCAGTATGTTCAAAAGTGCTACTAATTTCAAGTACATGCAGATACGATAAAATTGCCACCAAACGAGCTTAATGCAACAAGCTCACCTTGGCGCTTTGCCGCTTGGGGAATGGATGTCATTGGTCTAATCGAGCCCACCACCTCAAATGGGCATCGGTTTATTTTGGTATATATTGATTACTTCACCAAATGGGTGGAATCCGCATCTTACAAAGATGTGACTAAGAAGGTCTTTGCGGATTTTATTCGCGATCGATTGTTTGTCGGTTCGGAGTTCTAGAGTCCATCATCACTGATAATGCTGCCAATCTCAAAAGTGATATGGTGAAAGCCATGTGTGAGACTTTCAAAGTCAAGCACAATAATTCCACAACATATAGACCTCAAATGAATGGAGTCGTGGAAGCTGCAAACAAGAATATCAAGAAGATACTGAGAAAAATGATAGAAAATCATAAACAATGTCATGAGAAGCTACCATTTGCTTTACTGGGATACCGTACCACAATCCGCACATCAACCGAGACAACTCCTTACTTGTTGGTTTATGGTACTGAAGCTGTTATCCCCGCCGAATTGGAGATTCCTTCCTTGAGAATCATACAAGAAACTGAGCTCAGCGACGCAAAATGGATAAGAAGTGGTTATGAGAAGCTAGCCCTCATAGACGAAAATAGGATGAACGCAGTATGCCACAGACAACTTTATCAAAACAGGATGTACAGAGCCTTCAACAAAAGATTTAAGCCGAGACATTTCACACCGGGAAAGCTGGTGTTAAAGAAAATCTTCCCACATCAAGATGAAGCCAAAGGGAAATTCTCTCCCAATTGGAAAGGTCCTTATATGGTTCACAGAGTTCTGATAGGAAGAGACCTCATACTCGCGGAAATGGACGGAGAAGTCTGGCCAAAGCCCGTCAATCCAGATGCAGTCAAGCTATATTATGTGTAAACTATTTATGTTTTCCGCATATGATGTAAATTGAACTATGCTCGACCTGATTCCCGTTTAAGAAGGGATACATAGGCAGCTCTGTGGGTTCGGTCATAATTCAATAAATTTCTATTTCCCCACAATCAGAAACTGGGACAGAATTTTGAGGAGGACCCTCAAAATTCTGAAGTAAGTTCAGCCGATCGCAGCATATAAAGCAGTTAGAAAGATTGTCCTTTCAACTGGGGTAGACTTTTGAGGAGGACCCTCAAAATTCTATAGTAAAAGAAGTCGCAATGTCTCTGATCGTGTCACAGTCACTGGTTCATCTAACCAATTTCTAAACTATATTTTACTATGTCTTCAAAAATTATGCATGCAAGCTTTTGAACATAAACTCTGCTTTAGCGAATGCTACCCCGATAATTTGAACAGGGTCTTCAGACGGAATAGAGAAAATCAAGCAAGCAGATGAAGGCACGAACCAACCTTCCCCTGCAGAACTCACGATTTTTCTTTGAATGCAGGAACAAGGAATATTCACACTTTGAAATCACAGTCCTCATAACAACAAGGATACCGAACTCATTTCCAGCTAAGAAATACTCTACCATCATCTATTATTTGTTCATCGCATGAGAATAAGCTCTATATCAATCTTGCAAGAGGCTAAGCCCTGCCTCCCTGTTTTCATAAGGCTAAGCTTTGGCTTCCATCCGCATGGGAATAAGCATTGTCTCAAAATTGCATGAGGCTAAGTCGTGCCTCCATATTTGCATAAGGCTAACCATTGCCTTCACTTTGCATGGGACTAAGCACTGCCCCGAACCTTTGCATGGTACTAAGCCCTATCCCTAATCTTTCATGAGGCTAAGCCCTGCCTCCATATTTACATAAGGCTAAGCATTGACTTCACTTTGCATGGGACTAAGCCCTATCCCAAGTCTTGCATGAGGCTAAGCCCTGTCTCCGTATCTACATAAGGCTAAGCATTGCCTTCTCTTTGCATGGGACTAAGCCCTGTCCCGAATATTGCATGAGGCTAAACCCTGCCTCCGTATCTGCAAAAGGCTAAGCATTGCCTTCTCTTTGCATGGGACTAAGCCCCGTCCCGAATCTTTGCACGAGATTAAGCCCTGTCCCGAATCTTGCATGAGGCTAAGCCCTGCTTCCGAATCTTACACGAGGCTAAGCCCTGCCTTCTCTTTGCATGGGAATAAACCCTGTCTAGAATCTTTGCACGAGGCTAAGCCTCGTCTCTCTTGCATTGTCTCTCCTTTTCTCTCGGGCTAAGCTCTATTCTCAACTTCATACAAGACTAAGCCTTGTCTTGTCGCTTATAGCATCATGTCTTTGCCCCTCATGGGTTGAAATATCGGCGACTTGTCTGAAGGCGTCATAGTATGAAGGCACCATCCTCATAGCCGAAAGACACCATGCTATGGCCTGAGGATCTATCAAACTTGCATATCATTATTCAAAGGCGTCATCGTTCGGAGGCACCATTTTCATGGACCGAGAACATCATCTCATGGCCTGCGAATCCCTTACCGCACAATTCATGGACCGGGACATCATGGTCTAAGGACGTCATCCTCAACCGTCCGAAGACAATTCTCATGGTCTGAAGGGATTTGCATCATGTTTAAATTTACGCAAAATTGTACGTACATGCTTGTAGTACATCTCTTATTTTCAGGTAACCCGATAAGAAACCATTATCCTGGCAGGAGCAGTCTCACTCCAGTCCCTTCATACTACCTCAAACCCGATCGCTCACCGCAAACATTTCACCTATTCCAAAACCTTGTGTCCGTTCTTGGGATAACTTCATCAGTATATTCCGTCGGTGAATCCAGAACTATGCACGACCTGATTATTGTAAAACCAGGTATATGAAGGCATCTCGAAAACCAGAGTGCGGCCTATTCCTCTCAAATCACCCTACTCGGTCAAAATTGGCCACCATATCTTTACCCGGTAACTCTTTCATCCTTCCCAGGTAAAGAGGGGAAGCTGTGGATACTCAATTTTTTCCTATACTATTTTTAAAATGTATATCTATTTTCAAAATAGTACATGAGCATCAACTAATATTTTCCATAATTTTCATATTTTTCTAAGGATTTTTTATTAATTTATCCTAGTATTTTATAATATAAATAATTACTAATTGCATCACAAGCGGTTTTATAACAATTTCATGACTTAATTTTACCATTTATATTCATAACATGCTTTAATTATTCCATAATATCCACATTTACATTTTTTCGAGTTATAATTGCAATAACTTTGCAATAATGGCTCATGTACGCATTATTACATTATTTCACCAGAAAATAATTTTTTATATTTTTATAATATTGAGTAATTATTTTAAACCATTTTTCATGCATGAAAATCATTTTTTTATAATTTATTAATTATTTTTACAAATTATTTATCAAATTAAATGAGTATTTAACAAATAGCCCCTTTAATTGTTGTTTTAATTTCGGACCTAACCCAAAACACTACCCCCAACCCAATTAAAATAGCCAAGCCCAATTCTTTATCCAACCTGCCCCACCATCAGATCAAATCCTGGTCGTTGATCTCAAAAGATCAACGATCCAGGATAAAATTACCATTTTAATTAACCCCAACCCCCAAAACCCTACTCACTCTCTCATTTCAGCCGCCCTCATTTCCCTATGCTCTCCTCTTCTCTCTTAAACACACCCCTAACCCTAGCCGCCGTCACCGGAAAAACATCGTTCAATGGAGTTTCTCTGTAATTTCCGTCCCCTGCCGACCTCTCACCTCTTCTGGTTTTTTGATTATGTTATTATGTGAAGGAATCTCGAAGAGATTCAACTCAGATTTTTTCAAAACATTTTCATAAGCCTACCTATGTTCATCTCCGTTTGTGAGTATTATTATCTTCGTGCTTATGGTTCGAATCTCTAGTTCCAAACCAGATTTCCTTTCATCTCTGTCATCTTTAAAAAAAAACTAATCTCTTTCTACTTGGGTCTTTTCAGATCCTTGTAGATCTGAGACAATTTTAAGTGTTATTTGGTTTTTTTCTTTGAAAACCTTCTATTTTTCCTTATTACTAATCGATTTCAATGTTTTCTAAAACTAGGGTTTCGTTCTTAAGTTCTCTGCAAAAAGGTTTTAAAGCTTCTAAGTGTTTGAATCTGATTATCCTTACTAGTTCGACTAATTTTTGTGTTTATGTTTTAAACCCTAAGTTTTCTGCTTATTTCACTGATTATTTCAATGATTTGCCCGTTATTTTTCATCTCTGTCAATTAGAATAGATTGACTCATTCTATTAGGGTTCAAATTATATTTTTCTTCCGAGATTGATACTTCTCTGTGATTCTCTACCTATTTTCCTTATTTTGTGACGCCTAATGGTACTATTTTCCTTAATTAGATTTTAGTCTGATTTATGGGATTTAATTGACTTGTATGCGGTCTATGATTGATTTGTTTACCTTATTTGAATCCCAATCGGAGTTGTTAATTGACTCTCCCCAATTTAGGAGTGTTTTCCGGATTTTGTTTGTACCAATTAGTTGGGTTTAGCCCCAATTAACTGGTTCATTGTATTTGCTTACCTCATTTAGGAACTCTAATTTTCTTGCCTTATTTGTTTTACCTCGCTAAGTGCTATATAAACCCCATTCTGAATTTTCTTTCAAAAAAGGAACAAAATTCAGAAGAAATTCACATGCACACTTTGCTATCTCATTTATGCTACATGTGTTTACTACATTGTCTAGCCGGCTGAAAGCCAAGGCTAGACCACTGAGTTCTGCTTACTCTCACCTTCTGTTTTTGCTGTCTTAACTGGTATGTCTTCACTCCTATTGTCATTTATTATGGTATGAAGATTAAACATGTGTGCTTTTCCTGCCTATTGCTCTACTTATGTGTTTAGACTTATGTCTTTCATGTTTATTGCTTTTAATCAGTATGATCTACTTATGTATCTAGGTATATGTCTTTCCTGTTTACTGCTTTAAACTAACATGTCTACTTCTGTATTTAAACTTCCATCTTCCCAGTTCATTGCTTTTAATTAGCATGTTTACTTATGTGTCCAAACTTCTATCTTTCCTGTCTATTGACCTCAATTAGTATGACCACCTCTGTGTAATTAGATCCATGTCTTTTCTATAAATTGATTTCAATTAGCATGACTACCTATGTCTTTCCTTTTATTGACCTTAGTTAGCCTGAGTACTTCCTTGAAGCCAAACTTCTATGCCTTTCCTGTCTATTGCTTTAAGTGAGCATGATCACTTCTGTTGTTATGCCCTATTCAGTGTTATGTAATCTGGTTATTAAACTTATGTGCTTCCTGTTTTGGCTCTTGATCATGTATGTCTATCCCTGAGTGTTATGTTACAATATGCCAACATGTTGTGTGTTAACCAGCATGCTTCCACCCTCACCTTGTTTTATGTGTTCCTGACTAAGGACTTCTGTGTTCCTAACCCCTGCTACCCTGCTTTGTGAAGTTGTTTTATTATTATGTTCTCAGCATGATATATGCCCACCACGTGCTAATTAATTTGAATCTAGGCAATGTGAAACTTTGCTAAAATGGTTGTGATCTTGTTTTTGTCCCTTGTTTGATTTCTGGAAGTCTTTGTTTGAACTCAGAGTGTTGCAATGACTCTGTGTATTCTTATTTTACATCTAAACTGTTTTCATAAAACTATTCCCTATTTTCCATATATTATTTTCTAACTCCTACTCTTAGAATACCTAGGGTCCTGCCCCTCCAGTGTGAGCACTGCCTAGGAGTCCATGAGGCTTCTCCGAACTCTGACACACTGGGATGGGTTTTCCAAACTTTGTTCACAAAAACTATTTCTTTGAAAGGGTTATGGTGTGAGCATTGACCGGGGTCCCTGGGGCCCTTGGGAACTTTGACACACCAGAAGCCCATTTGGTGTATTATGAGTTATTGCCACACTTCAAAAATGGTTGAAGTCCTGGTTCTCCAGGTTTACATTTGGGCCTATCCAGGCTCCCTATAGCATAGTAATTCCATTATGTAATTCATTTATATATGGTCTGTAATAATAATTCTTGTAACAACAAATACTAGGGTTATTAGTAAATCTGGGAGGGGTTTATATATATCTTTGTTGGGATCGGGTAGAAATAATGCCTATAGGATTGTTGTGAATATTTATATGCATTAGAATTCATGCCTATAGGACTTATCTCATCATTTGTCCTGAATTTCCACTCTACATCCTAGAAATCCTGTTAAGGGATGTTTACCCATTCTGTATTAAAATTCATGGCCATGCATATATTCAAGTCTCAATGTGCATTAGAAACCATGTCTATAGGGTCTTATTTAGGAATTATCAACTCGTATAACATTCTGTTCACTTAGATATCATGTCCATAGGAAAATCATATTTGAAATCAGCATGCCCACAGGGAATAGGTATAAAAATAGTTTGACACTTAGATATCATGTTTATAGAGATAAAAAGTGTAAAATCAATTTTCTGTGTTTATATGTCCTGAAGTAATGCTTGTGATCATTTTCAGTGTATAGACAACATGCCTATAGGGACTAAACGGATAAAAACTGTCTGTATAAAATCAATCATTGGTTTAGGGTTATGGTCCTGGTTTATGCTTAGATGACATGTTTAGAGGATATCGCTGATCCACACCTTAGCAAGCCTGTAGGGCAACTGAAATTCTGAAGTTCTGAATTGTGTTTCTATTTTGTGACTGCTTACAAACTGCCCAGATTCAGTAAGCCATGAAATCAGTAGGCAAGCTAATTAAGGTTCAATGCCTCGCCTTAACAAGTGTTGCATCTTCTGCTTTTGCGCTCATTTAGATATCCTGTTATAGGACTTTAAAGTGTTTAAATTGTTGTTTGAGACGTGCAATTGTTTGCTTATTTGTGGAGGAAAATGTGAGCCTTTGACTACTTTATTATATGACAGTCCTATCTGTTTGCTTGTCGCTTAGATTTTCTCTTTTTAAGCACTATAGGTGAGTCTAGAACCACTTTAATAGAGGTCTTAAATGCTTCCAGGGCCACAGGTAAAGGGGCGGGTAATGCACGCATATAGTACGAATTAGAATCTCTTAAGTAATAATTAAGGGGAAGGTAATTGGGTAGTAAATGATATGATGACCTGTGTGCTAATGCTACGCGTAACACCTCTATTTGGGGAAAGTTTACCGAGTATTGCATAGAATTGATCCTATAGGCTAATAAACCTGGGACCCCTTTAATTTTCGTTTTAAAGTATTATATATCTGTTCGTTTTTGTTTCCTTTAAAGACTAATTCGCTTAAATTGAGTTTTTTCGGGACCCACCATTGTGGACATCGAGGGTGCCTAACATCTTCCCCTCAAGGTAATTTCGAGCCCTTACCCAATCTCTGGTAATGTAAACCTGTTTATGAGTTATTTGCTTTAGGTACCTTAACGCACATTAATCCGTTAGGTGGCTACTCTTCAAATTCCATACCCCTTCTAAAAAGGCCCGGACACCGCAATGAAAAAGGGGGCGCAACATGGAGGAACTCTGTCGTCACTGCGGCATCTGCCCTGCTCAGCTCGTGTCATACGCTTACAAATTATTAGAATGCTGACCAAATTTTCCGAGCTTGGCAGGGTCGAGTTGATGCTGCAACATTTGGTTCATCTCTTAACCCATGGCTTCTATAGGAGAATATTAATTAACTAGCCATCGTGGAAGCAAATGTTTGGTGGTGAAGATGGACGATAAGGCCAGTCGCCAGTTCTAGCTCAATTTCTTCTGCGTCGGGACTGAGGACGTGGTGGCTAACACATATGTCTTTCCTGATGCATGTGATTACACATGTAAGTGCTCATTTTTTATTTGCGTTCTTTTACATGTTTGGAATTAGTTGAAGGACTTTTCCTTTTCTTGTAGCCAATAATCAACCTCCCATTTTAGTCAATTGCATTTTTGACTGAGTCGAGCAAATACTCCCCCATGTCGTAGGGATTCGCGACTGCCCGAGTTTCATCAAGAAGTTCAGACTAGCTCTTCCTTCGACATGTAACTTCTTCTATTTTCCTGTGGTCGTTTCATTTTTCGTTGCACACCAATTCGTTTTGCTAACTTCAACATTTGGTTCTTTCCCAATCAGGGGGTGTTCTCGAAGGAGCCAGGCACCGGTTCCATCCTTTGGGAGGATGGCTGCTGCACCTTCTGCTTCTGCCCCTATTGCTACTATTGCTCTTTCTGTGGCGACATCTCCCTCGGCTACAATAATCCAAGAACCTGCCTCTATTCTATTTGTTGTTTTCGCTCCTCAACTCTTTTCACTGATTGATGACGATGATGACATCTCTCCTGAGGACAGTAATCTAATGCCTCGTAACTGGAGAGTCATAGATACGTGAGAAGAAAGTCTAGTAGTCGTAAACTTAGAAGTAGGAAACTTCGTTCTCCGAGAGACGGACACAGTGCATGTTGGAGGGAGCACTGGGGTGGACTTCGTGACCCCGCACTTGGAGGATATGAACATGGGATATGGTCAAAGGCGGGATGCCTGATGGCGGTGTCGCACTTTTGAGGCAAGAGGAGGCTTCGTATTCTAGGGCTGCAATGAATATCCCCTCTTCTACTAATGGCAGAGAGATGGTCGTTGCTGAAGAGGATGCCGGGTCTGACTCCGATATGGATATGGATGAGTTGAGGATGATCGACGAGGGACTTAATCAACTCGAGGTGATTTTGGAAGGGAGCTACAGAACTATTATGATCCCAATAGATCGTAATCTGCTTGTAAATACCGAGGGAGTAGTCTTTGCCATCGGTTCTCTCTGTTATGAGGTTGAGGGTACGACCCCCGAGATGATAAAGGAAAGCACTCTTTCAACTAACATTTCTAGTCTCGCTCTCCATGGTAAGTACGACTATCGTCTGTTCTTTCCTTATTCTCTATAAGTTCTAACTCCTTTTCTTTATTTTGTAGATGGTTTTTCTAGAGATTGAGAATGCTCAACAAGGGAGGAGACGTAAAGAGATTTACATGAAACTGAAAGACAAGTATACAACGTGCCTTAGAAAGTACTAGTGAATTGGTGGAAAAAAGTCATAACACATGGGTCATTAGAAAAGTGACAAGTGGCAGATCCAGTTAAGTAACTTAGAAACAAAAAAGGAACTAGCAGAATAACTCCCAATGTTTTGCCGTAAAAGGTACCATACTTAACAACTGGAAAAGAATAAATAGGCACGAAATGAATGAAGACCATAAAGAGGGAAGGTTTATGAAACTGTTCTAAATAAGAAAGGGAAATCGACATTGATCGTGATTATGAAGAATCTTCGGTCATTAATTCCATTGTTACAATTATATATAATAACGGTTAATCAAATCAATTAATTTCATTAACAAGCCAGAATTAAGTAGGGAAACCGTTATAATTATGTACCTTTATATAATGGCCTGGTCCTCATTTGTAAGATTATCTAAAATATTGGTAGATATATGCAATTGTTATTTTACTTACTCGGAGAATGATTATCAATCTATTTTGAGTTCTCTTTCCTTATCTACTATTTCCATTATTATTTTTATTCTTCAAATTTCTAAGAAAGTGAAGTAATTTTGGTTATCAGTAACCCGATTCCTTCTTGATATTGACTTTGACAGAGAAATCTATTTTTTTGGGTTAAACAAATTGGTTATGTTACCGGGAATCTCATAATCTAATTACTTTCTAAACTTTATTTGTAGCAAAAAAGTATGGCTACTGCTAATGGTAACAACCAACTGAATCAACAGGGTGGTAATCCACCACATCACACACCCACGACTACTCCTTAACGCTCACGTGAAAGTTCACTTGAAGGGTATGCTTCACGAACTGATGGACAACATGGAGGTGACCAGACCCTCTATCAGGATGCTTTGAAGTAGTTGATTGATGAGCACATGAACGAAGCATTGCAGGCTTTTGTTAGAGGACCACCCAACGCAACGCTAACTCTACCACTAGTTACTACAACCACATTGGAGAATTCGCGTTCAGGGCTCGATAATTCTGGAAGTGGAGAAATGTCAAATGAATATTGCGATAGAGGTTCAAGTACACCAAATAATTATAGTTTACAAAGTTTAGTGCTAACTTTGCAAAGACATCTGAAGGAGTAAAATGAGTGTATATAACAAATACCTAGCATGACTTATGTTCAAAGGTATGGATATGGACAAGTAATTATAGTTTACAAAGTTTAGTGCTAACTTTGCAAAGACATCTGAAGGAGTAAAATGAGTGTATATAACAAATACCTAGCACGACTTATGTTCAAAGGTATGGATATGGACAAGTATTCTCAACAACCCTGGAAGCCTTCTCCGATTCCCAAAAAGTTTAAAATGCCTGATATTTCTAAATATGACGGGACATCTAACCCACGGGACCACGTTAATGCATTAACTACAGGCATGAAGGGAAATGATTTAACTAAGCAGGAGACTGAATCGGTTTTGGTTAAGAAATCTGGCGAAACTCTCACAAAAGGGGCATTAACATGGTACTCACTCTTACTAGAAAACTCCATTAACATTTTTGTTGAGCTTGCAGATTCATTTAAAAAGGCACATTCGGGGACTCAGAAAGTTGAAAAAGGATGGAGGATATCTTTAAAGTTAGACATGGGAGTACGAAATTTCTCAGAGAATTCGTAGATAGATTCCAACGTGAGATAATGATGCTGCAGCGAGTACTTGATAACTGGCCAGCTATGGCATTTACGAGCAACTTGAATGAGGAATGTTCAGAAGCCACGAGGAGGTTGAAATAAAATTTGCGAGAGTTTCTTGTAACAACTTGGAATGATGTGTACAACCGATACAACATGAAGTTGTGGATAAAAGAAGGTTCGATTACACAGCCAAGGGGTGTGGGAGAATAGGGCAAGACACTGGAATTAGAGAGAATGTCTAGTAAAATAGGTACAAGCCTTACATGGGACCTGCGTGGTGAGACTCACGACATAAACAAGAGAATGCACAATTTGATTCAAGATCAAGGCAAAAAGAGGCGAGTTCTTCTTCCATGTTAAAAAAGGAGCGAGATGCCCGAAACAACGATTCTAATACTCAAGCGAGAATAGGAGATTATAGCTTTAATGTTAACACCTCTGAATTGGTGGCGGTTCTAAGATGAATGAGATATAAGGTGTGACAGACAAAAGAGATGAGATCATATCTAAACAAAAGGAACCCAAATTTCTGGTGCGAGTTTCACAATGACCATAGCCATAGAACAGTAGACTACAGACTTTTGCAAGGGAAGGTCGAACATCTATTAAATCAAGGTTATCTTACTGATATGTTCAATGATAAAGGGAGACAATCATACTCAAAAAACAAGCAAGAACCCCAAAGCCTGCATCACCAAATGTAACAGTCAACATCATATCTGGAGGAGATGAAGTCAATGGGGTAACATACACGACCGTAAAAAAAGACATCAAAAGTTACTTTCACTCACGGGAAATGAGTTTTTCAAATCTTGGATAGTGACATTATAATGTTTGAAGATGAAGATGCGGATGTCTTGATGATTCCTCATAACGATGAACTGGTAATATCTTTACTTGTACATAATAATAATGTAAAACGAGTTTTGATTGACCCAGGTAGCCTAGTGAATATCATTTTAATGAGGGTGGTAAATGAAATGCAAGCTAATGATCAGGTCATACCAAAGGGATGGTCTTTTCCTGGATTTCATAATTCAAGCATCGTTACAAAAGGGGAAGTCGCACTGGTTAAGTTTGCAGAATGAGTCATCAAAGATACAAAGTTCCAGGTAATAGACACAGACATGGCCTATAATATAGTCGTGGGAAGGCCATGGATTGATGATATGGATGTTATCCCATCCACGTTACATCAAGTTATCAAATTATCTTCACAGTGGGGAATCAGACAAATCCAAGATGATCAACAGGTTTCACAAGGCGTTAATTCTGTGATGATTACAAATACAACAGCCAACGGTGCATATGCGAAATAACAATTAAAGAATTCAGTTGGGGATGCTTCTATCCATACCTCAACTGAAAACGCACGAGGTAAGACTGACGTCGATTCAAGACCTGAAGTGATCCAAGAGATAGAGGAAAATGAGAACATTAAAAAAGCCACGGATGAGCTCGAAGTTGTGGTATTATTTGTCCACTAAACAAATAGAAAAGTTTACATTGGAGCAAATTTGAGCCCATAAATGAATGGTAATTTAATTTGATTGTACATGCTAATGTAAATTTCTTTGCTTTGTCGCATTCGAATATGACAGGTATACTACCAAAGGTGATGACCCATAAGCTATATGAAGAACCGTTACACCCACCTGTCAAACAAAAGAAAAGGAAGTAAGGGGCCTTCAAAAATCAAGTGATCCAAAATGAGGTACAAAAGCTTCTGAAGATTGGTTCAATATGAGAGGTGAAGTACCCTGGTTGGTTAGCTAATACTATTGTGGTTCCAAAAAGGAATGAAAAATGGCGAGTCTATGTAGATTATAATTATTTAAATAAGGTTTGTCCTAAAGATTCATTTACTTTACCACATATATATCAATTAATTGATTCTACCGCAGGTCACGAGCTTTTAAGTTTTTTATATGCTTATTCTGGTTATAATCAGATAAAAATGGACCCTTTAAATGGGGAAAAAACCTCTAAAGATTTGTCCTAAAGATTTGCTTTACCACATATATACCAATAAGGTTTGTCCTAAAGATTCATTTACTTTACCACATATATATCAATTAATTGATTCTACCGCAGGTCACAAGCTTTTAAGTTTTTTATATGCTTATTCTGGTTATAATCAGATAAAAATGGACCCTTTAGATGGGGAAAAAACCTCGTTTATCACATACATTGGGAACATATTGAGATAAAGTCATTCTATTTGGTTTGAAAAATGTTGGAGCCACATATCAAGGATTGTTGACCAAAATGTTTCAAGAACACCCGGGAAAGACAATATAGGTTTACATAGACGATATGTTTGTCAAGTCAACACAGGCAGGGGATTATTTTCAACATTTGGTTGAGACTTTTGAAATTATTCGCAAGTACAACATGAAGTTGAATCCGAAAAAAATATGCCTTTTGGAGTAGCTTCAGGTAAACTTTTAGGTTTTTTTATTCTAATAGGGGTATTAAAGTAAATTGTGCACAGATCAAAGCTATCAAGGAAATATAAGATGTACTCATGAGCAAGAAAGAAATATAGATATTAACATGTACAATAGAGGTTCTAGGAATGTTTATATCCAAGTCATCAGAAAAATGCTTTAAACTCTTTCCAGTATTGAAAAAGCAAAATCAGTATGAATGGACTGACGAATGTTAACAAGCTCAGAAGGACTTATAGGCATATCTATCAACTCCACATCTGTTAGCAAAACCAAAAGGCGAAGAAATATTGCTCATCTACCTAGTTGTATCAGAAGTAGTGATAAGTGCAGTATTGGTACGTGAAGATAAAGGTAAACAATCTCCGATTTATTATGTTAGTAAGTCTTTAATAGATGCTGAGACACGGTGTCCTCACTTAGAAAAATTTGCTTTAGCTTTAATTATGGCATCAAGGAAGTTACGACCTTACTTTTAATGTCATCATATTTCTGTTATAACTGATTTTCCATTAAAGAATATATTGCATAAACATGAATTATCAGGAAGGTTAGCTAAGTGGTCTATAGAACTTAGCGAATATGATATTATATATCAACCTATAACCGCTATAAAATCTTAGGTGTTTGAAAATTTTGTACCAGATTTTAGCTCAAGCTTAGTTCCAGAAGAAGAAAAAAAAGTTACGAATATTTACTGCTGCTAATCCAGGGGCTTGGCCTTGTTTACTGACGGTTCCTCGAATATTAAAGGAGTAGTTTTGGGGATTATTTTAATCCCATCCTCGGGAGAAGTAATAAGACATCTGGTAAAATATTACCCAATTAATAACAATGAAATAGAGTATGAAGTTATGATTGCAGGCTCAGAACTCGCACGGGAGCTTGGTATTGAACAAATCGTGATCAAAAGTGACTCGCATCTAGTAGTCAATCAAATGCAGGGGACTTATGTGGCAAGAGAGACACGAATGCAACAGTACATCGAAAAGGTACGTGAATTTCTTGGGCATTTCTAGACATGGAAAGTTTTACAAATACCTAGGGAGAAAAATGCAGAAGCAGACGCATTGGAAAATATCGCAGCTATCGCTGATGCAACAAATGCATAGAATGTTATTGTGGTACATCTATTTCATTCAGGCCTCGACCAAACCAGGAGTGAGGTAAATTTCAATAATTTAACTTGGGATTAGAGAAACAAATCTGTGAACTTTTTGTAGTATGGTATTTTTCCTGAGGATAAGAAGAAATCTCGATTGTCACGGCTGAAAGCTACTCAGTATTGTTTAATTCGTGGGGGACTTATATCGCAACATATTTGGTGGACCTTTAGCACTATGCATTGGACCATCACAAACGGAATACGTGACGAGAGAAGTATACGAGAGGCATTGTGGAAATCATGTCGGGGGGAGATTGTTGGTGAAGGCAATAATAAGAGCGGGATATTATTGGCCAAAAAAAGGAAGAGGAAGAAAAAAACTTTGTAGCAACGTGCGGTAAACGCCAACGATATGCGAGTAGTATGCATCGACCGATGGAATTGTTGCATTCAGTCATATCACCATGGCCTTTCATGAAATGGGGGATGTATATCGTAGGACCACTGCCTCAAGCCAAGGGAAAGGTACGTTTTTATTAATTCTAACTGATATTTCTCAAAATGGGTGGAGTCAGATGCCTTTAAACAGGTAGAGGAAAAGGAAGTTATGGATTTCATTTGGAGAAATACAATACGTCGATTTAGAGTCCTTAAAGAAATCCTTTGCGATAATGGGCAGCAATTCATAGGTGCAAAAGTTACTGACTTTTTTCAAAGCTGGCAGATTAAACGAATAACTTATGCACCTTACCACCTAGTGGCTAACGAGAAAGCTGAGTCCACAAACGAGGTTATCATCAGTAACTTTAAAAAGTGATTGGAATAGTGAAAAGGCTAATGGCCATAGGTATTACCAGGTGTGTTATGGGCTTACCGAACAACGACAAAGACTAGCACAGGAGAAACCCCAACTTGCCCTTGTGTATGGAATGAAAGCTCTAATTACAGTGGAGATAGGCGAACCAAGCACAAGATACACACATTTTAATGAGGAAAAAAATGAAGTAGAGCTACGAGTAAATTTGGATTTGACGTAAGAAAGGAGAGAAACAACACTAATTTGGATAGCTACTCAAAAACAGATGATTGAACGATACTATAACAACAAGGAAAATCTGAGGCACTTCAAAATTGGGGACTTTGTCCTCAAAAAGGTGTTTCAATCAGCAAAAGCAGCGAACACAGCAAAGTTGAGTCGAAAATAGGAAGGTCCATATAGAGTTAAAGGCATTGCTGAAGAAAAGAATACGAATTGGAAATCATGGACGACAATATGTTACCATCACATTGGAATGCAATCCATTTGAAGAATGACCCATATCAAATGATGATATTAGACCCGAAAGATATGCGGAATACTTAATTATTCCTGGTTTAGGTTAGAACATTTCTAAGGGCAGAAGGGTTATGCAGTCATTTAAGAAATTACCTCTGAGTCCTGTGTGTATTTCTATTTTCCAGGAAATAGATCAAACGTAAGGAGATGATCTAGTTTACGAGATTTCATGCTTCAATACTCAAACACCTAGGGGACTATGCATATGGAAGGATACACAAGGAAAGATGATGTATACCACAAAAAGCATAATTTAGACAGAGTTAAAACCTTGAAGTGACCCTTGAAGAAAATATCAAAATTTTGAAGGCGTTCAAGCTCGCGTGGAAAAATGGGAGTAAAGAGTTAAAGAACCTACAAAATACTCCCACGAGTTTCTAGTTTAAGGCCATATATTTAATCCCATAAAAATTAACTCGTATTTGTAAACCTGCTACAAAGAAAGCAGTTATGAGAATATTGTATAAGATTATTTATTTGAAAGTTAAAACAAAATAACCCTTCCTTAAGTTTACTTCATGTATCATATATTTGCACCAATATGAAGATGAGACGTCATCTTCATCAATATTGTTAATAAAAAAGGATCCTCTTTTATAAAAACATGTGCATATGGAAGACGCGGTTTACTAAAGCATTTTTAATGTAAGTATAAGCTTAAAAACTCAAAGAGAAAAAAGCATAATATGTAGCAAAAATATATTATATCATTACCCAAAAAATGGGAGGGGAGGGAGTCTTTCCAAAATTATCCAAAAATGAAAAACTAAAAAGTTCTAACAAAAAACCAAAGCAAAATAAAACTACTTCCAATAAAACCATGGAAAAAAAACTAGAGAGCATCATCCACGGGAGAAAAAGGAGTAACTTGAGAAGACGAGAGTTGAGCATCAACTTCACCAGGAATAAGTCCACCAACATTACCTTTGGAACCTTCATCCTCAGGTGTTGAGAAGCTCTAACGTTGTTGAGTCTGTCCAATCGTCTCTTTAGCTTTTGCAATCTTAGAATTAAGGCCAAAACCCTCCTGGCTAGCTTCAGTTAGAGTCTCAAAGTGAGTAGTTCAAGAAAGTCCAACTAACATCAAGTGTTAACTTGTCTTCAAGGGCCTTATAATCGTTATTCCATTGCTCAATTTCAACTTTCAACTCTTTTTTTCTGCTTGAGAAGCTTTATGAGATGCCTTTAAAGGAGTAAGAGAACTCTCAAGGAACTGAATATTGTCCACTGAGGCACAAAGGTCTTCTTGAGCCTTAGCGAGCATTCGTACTAGATCACCTCCATATACCTCTTTTTGGTTAAGAAGCTCTTTATAGCTTATTATTTCTTCAGTTATCTTGGAGTATTGTTCAGCGAAAGAGGATTCCAATATGTCCTTGCCTTTTTCAACTTGATTGGAAGAAGCTTTTAAAACTGGTAGCTCAACAATGATTATCCTCAGTTGTTTATCTAAAGCTTCTTTCTCCTCAGCAAGAACGTCTTTCTCTAGTTGAAGGCCTTCAAATTGCTATTCCAATTATCACCCTTGGTGCACAACTCAATCACCTGCTGATTTGTCCAAGAAATCCTTCTCATAAGCTCTGTAACTATCAAATTGATATATAAAAAGACAAAATAAGGGAAGTTATGAACATGAAAATGAAGGAGAGGAAGTAAAAAAAGTAAGAATGTACCTTGAGGGAATAATGGATGATGTCATTCATCAGGGTCAAGGAACTGTGAGCCTTGAGCGTTTTCCTTTCCACGGGACCAAAAAATGGTTTTAACCACACAACAACTTGTCCAAACTTAGTCAACAGATTCCCACCGTCGGGGAATTCAATTAGAACTTTCTTCATACCCTGTCTACCGCTAGAAGGCTCAACTTCTTCACGAGAAACAACAACGGGGGCAACCACATAAGTAAATGAAGGTGGAGAAACAACAGGGTTAACAACGGGATCAACTGACATCATCATAAGTGAGGCAAGTGGTGGCTCTTCTGAGACGGGACCAAATTCTTCTTCACCCTCAAACCCCTGGTCAAAGAATCTATAAATGGGAATTCGGGGGAGGGTGGTGAGGTTATCAAATGTACCAACATCTTCATCAGAGATATCCAAATGGACATTCTCTGGGTTATCAATGAGACAAAAGGGAATTGAACCTGGAAGGGGATCTTGAAAGACATGGGTTTCATCATCTGAAACCACCCGGCTTCGGATTCGTGGTTTCCTCACCAAGGAACCTTCTTCGGTATCCTCTTCATCTTTGGACCCATGGGATTCAACATTGTTCCTCTTGGAAGAAGACACACTTAAAATATGGTCTCGTGCAGAGCTTATAGAAAGCCTTGCAAAGGGAACAGAAGTGGGGCTGATGCCATGAATGACAAACCCTAAAAAAAGGTTAAAGTATATGCATCAAAAGAAAAGAACAAACAAGGAGAAGTAAATCCATGGGAATAAAAATTTACCGTGAGTGTTCACTTTTCGTCCAATTTTATGTGAAAGAAATTTCCAGGATCTCTTATCCATGGGAGCATTGAAGGTTTTCAAGTTCTTTAAGCTTGATTGGAGTAGTTTTTGGCATTACCGAGGTTCGTTTGGAAATATGAATATGGGAATAGTTCCGTAAAGTATGTTTCGGCACGTTCGGAGCTAGTTGAGAAGTTTGAAGTTCATAAATTGATTCAATTTGGTTTTGTGGTCCGATTCTTAGTTTCGATGTTGTTTTATGTATTTCGAGAGTTCGAGAAGGTCCGTATTACAGTTATGGACTTGTTAGGGCATTTGGACGGGGACCCAGGCGGATCGGGTGAGTTTCTGACTGCCCGGAGCTAAGTCCCAAAAATCTGGTGTGCTGCTTCTGGTTTCCTTCTTCACGATCGCGAGGGCTGTGTCGCATTTGTGGAGAAGGAAAATGTGAGGGGATGACATTTTCTCTATGCATTTGCGACCCCTTTCCAGCATTCGCGCGAAGGTCCGGGACCTGTGGCCTTCGCATTCGCGTAAAGGGGCATGCTTTCGCGTAGGGAGAAAGTCCTGGGGGTAAGCTCGTTCATCTTTGCGTTCGCGAACTGGAACCCGCATTCGTGAAGCTCAGGCTTGTAAGCCTTCACGTTCGCGTGTGGGTTCTCGCATTTGCGATGACCTTTTTCTTTCACTGGGCAGCTTGCCTTCACGAGCGCGATGACTTTTTCGTGATCGCGAAAAAGAAATGCCTGGGCAGGCAATGTGTTTTAAAATCGGGACTTAAGGCTCATTTTCTTCATTTATCTCACTTGTTGGCCGGATTTAGAGTTCTTTGAAGAGAGTTTTTCACCTAGCACTTTGAGGTGAATTAATAAATAATATGAGTCAAATACATAGATTATGGCTAGGTTTTTATGGGTAAAATATGGAAAATTTGGGAGTTTATTTAAAAATCCAGGTTTTGATAAAAATGAGATTTAACCACAAAAATGATTATGGAATTGGGTAGAAATTATATATTTGAGTTCGTGAGGTTATGGGTAATATTTATCTTGAAAATTTTCCGAAATCCGGGCACATGGGCCGGGGTGAATTTTAAGAATCTCCCAATTTGGGTTGGGTAATTACTCTAATAGATAAATTAAGAACTTTTGAGTGTACATTGATTAATTTATATAATTTTTGGCTAGCTTCAGATTGTTCGGCACCAAGATGAGGCTTTAGAGTGAACTTTTGGGCCGAAAAGTGAGTTTTGGGACGAGGTAAGTCTTTTACCTAACCTTGTAAGAGAATTTACCCCATATGTGTTTTAAATTACCATTTTCTTCTAATTTTGGGGTCTATGTACACACAAGGTGACGAGAGTCCGTGAGTAGCTACAAATCATGCTTAAGTCCAGGTAATTTTAGACTCAATCATGAAATAATTGTATTGTTTGCAATGTACTTGTTAATTTAAATGCTTAATTTATATTGAGACTTGATAAAGGATTTGTAGTGACCAAATTTCCCTTACTTTGAGTTTAGCGGGTTATTTGACCTCAATAGAAACTGTGCTTCCTTGTGTATTAGTCTTATGATAGCTTTTAAATTGGATGTTTGTAGAGTATTCTCTCTTCTTGTGGAGTGGGCCGAATGCCTCAGCAGTTTAATAGATGCATCTATTGTTCATGTTGTTTGATCCTCAACAGTGTGCACATTATTCTAGACCGGGCCATACGACATTGGCATAAATCGTGCGTGACAATGCTTGGAGCCCGATTACACTTGATATTATATTTATGACTTGAGAGGTTATAATTTATTTATTAGCCCAAAATTGTTGGGGTGAGTACGTTTCAGTTGGAGATTTTTAAATTTACTATCAGTTAAAGAATCATTTATTCATTGTTTGATATTGTGTTATTATTGTTATTCACGTATTCCATGCCTATTTATAATTTCTGTATTTTATTTGTTGGCCCATAGTAAGTGTCGATGTTGACCTCTCGTCACTACTTCTTCGAGGTTAGATTGGATACTTATTAGGTACATGTTGTTTATGTACTCACGCTATACTTCTGCACTAATCGTGCAGGATCTGAGGCAGGTGCATTTGACATTTGTTCAGGCGCGCATCCCCATTATCCAGAGGCATAGTGGTGAGCTGCTCTTTGAGTCCGTTATGCAACACCCGCAGTCCTCTTTTGTATTTTCTTTCTGTCAATCTTATTTCAGACAGTAGCATATGTGTTTTGTATATTGTGCTAGTTGCTCATACGCTTGTGAGACCGAGTCTTGGGAACATGCTAGTAGACACTTTATGATTTTGAGTATTTATTTCACCGTGTTTGATCTTTCATTAGTTTACTCTTTACTTTACTATAATTTTCCACTTCACATCTACTTAATAAATAAAAATCAACTACTTTGAAATTATTAAAAAGGAATAAATACATGGCTAGTTCACCGTTGGCTGCCTAGCAGCGACGTTGGGCGCCATCACGGCCTATAGGGGAAATTGGGTTGTGACAAGCGATAATAAATCTAGCATACCATCCACGACCACAGTTATCCTCAGGAATGACTAAAACTCTTTTACTTCTAGCCACAAGGGAAAATACTCATTCACGAAAAAGTTTCAGAGAATATAAGTGGAGCAAATGACGGAAGGTAAAAGGGGAGGAAACCAAATCCGATAAGTAACGAAGGCAAGCAATTTCCCTCCACACGATGGGAACTATTTGACCAAGGAAAACATTGAAGAAGCGACAAAAATCAATTTGATCACACGATCAATGGGAGGATTAAAACCTAAAGTAAAAGGATATGTGTATACAAGAGAATAATCTGCATGATAGGAGGTGATTCTTTGGTTAGGGCTAGGAGTCATCACTTGAAAATGTGGTTTCCAATGGTATTCACGTCGAACCAAGGAAAAAAGGCCTAAGGTAATTAAGTTAGGGTAATGATCAATAGGGTTAAGAGAAGCTATGGATGAAATCTATCTTTTCATAGCTTAAAAATTTGATGCAAAAGAAAATTCTTGTAGGACAATCTCTGAAATAGTAGGCTCTCGCATGGGTTCGTTCTGATCTTTTCCTCTAGAAGAATATATAGGTGTTATGGGTGTCTTAGCCCTTGAATACGATGGCTCAGTGGTACTTATTTGAGGGGTAGAACTATGAGTTGTCAATGAACCTAAACTACGTAGTCTACCACCCGTCATACTTCTAGTAGGGGTTGTAGAAAGAGGAAGTTCATCAATGATCACCACTTTACGTAGGTCTAATGACGAAGAAGAATTCTATGAGAGAGATGACATATTTAATGGATGAAACACAGGAAGAATGTGAAGAATTACAAAAGAAGTTAGGGAGAAGAATGCAATAAAGAAGAAAGGGACTTTTGAAATTGAGTATGATGAAGTATTTATAGGAGAAAGCAACCGTCATCATAGTTGGTCATTATGAACTGTCATCATGGGACTATCACTTTGTGACTGAGGCAGCCGCAGAAAAACCCTAAAAAGGCGTTACAAACTGCATATCCAATTACAATAGGACATGTGTCTTGAACATTAAATGGACATGACGTATGTTTCATCGATTCTGGAGAAGGAATTATGATAATCGGGAAAAGGTGGCAAGAAATTCTTGCCATAAATACTTACCACTTTTCGAATATTCAATTGCTAATATTCAGAAAGTGGGGGGACTATTTGTATTGGTGAAAAAAAGGCATGACACGTGGATCATCAACAAAGTGACAAATGGCAGATCCAATTAAGTACTTAGAAGAATTAAAAAGGCAAGAACGGAATAACCCCCGGTATTTTTGCAGGAAAGGTACCAGACTTAATAGTTGGAAAAGAAGAAATATGTAAGAAATGAATGAAGACCATAAAGAAGTAAGGTTCATGAAACTGTTATAAATAAGGAAGAGAAATCAACATTGGTCATGATTATGAAGAATCTTTAGTCAATAATGTTGCCATTACAATTATATATAGTAATGGGTAATCAAAGAAATTAATATCATTAACAATCCAGAATTAAGTAAGGAAACCGTTATAATTATGTACCTTTGTATACGGTCTTGATCCTCATTTGTATTGGTATCTAAAATCTTGGTCGATATATGCAATTGTTATTTTACTTACTCTAAGAGTGATTATCAATCTATTTTGAGTTCTCTTTCCTTATCTACTATTTCCGTTATTCTTTTTATTCTTCATATTTATAAGAAAGTGAAGTAATTTTGGTTATCTGTAACCCAATTACTTCTTGATATTGACTTTGACCGAGAAATCTATTTTTTGGGTTAAACAATCGGGAACTCTGGTGTCGGCTTCACGAAGGCGGAGATATGTGGGTCCTGAGGGAGGACTTAAAAAACAGGGATGACGAGTTGATGTAGGCTGTGGAGAAATGTAGCGTCCTTGAAGGGACGTTGGAGAGCAAAAAGGAGGAGCTTGAGCATATCAGGGGTGTAGAGGCCCAATGCAATGATCTCTAAGCCCATGAGGTCTAGATGCGAGGCTAACTTAAAGAGTGCCAGTTCAAGGTGGAGGCTCTCAGCGGCGAGGTCACCGAGAATCAAGAGCAACTTGATAATGCTGAGTCTGCTTGAACGAAGGCTCGGAGGAGGGTGGAGTTCCTTGAATTGGAAAACTTGACCCTTTATTATAATCGAGAAAATGAGTTGTCGACCACGAGGACTAAAGAAGAAAGGCTTGATGAAAGGATCGGGGAGTTGGAAAAAGAGACCTCGGATATCTATGATCGAGTTGCTGCTTTGGAGGCCGAGAAGGCCAAAATCTTGCACAACCTTCTTCATCTATGGATTATGGCTTCCCCAACGTCCCCTATGAGTTGTATAAAGAATGAATTCGTGATGAGGCCCGACTAGATGTTCTTTATGAGTTGCACATGGTGGGATCTATTCTTGCTGCGAACTTTGAGGATGCTCAGGTTGCTTGTGGCTACGATCTGGCTACGCCTCGCCCTGGCAAAAAAGAGAAGAACGGGGATCATGCTATAAATAACCTTTAGGAAGAGGTCTGGTATAATTCTATTTACCCTCCGGGCGAGGATGGAGAGGGCGATGAAGATCGGGGCGGTGGCAGCGTTAAAGACCGGACCGATGATAATGCTGTGGGTCATGATGGCTATGGCCAGTAGTATTTTGTTTTTATAATTTTGTGTATTTTTGTTAGCGTCTTTAAAAGCCTTTGTAAGAAACCTTTGTCTATAATTCTCTTTCATTAGAGCCTTTTGTATTTGTCGTGATTTGTTCCTGTGCTTTGCATGGTTTGCTCCTTCATACTTTTGTTGCCGTCCTTTAGCTGGTCATTTTCTTTGGGTTGAATAGATGTGGACTGGATCACCTATTTGTCCGTATAGATTGAGTATGTATGATGGTCGATCAGTTAAATTTGAACTTGGTCGGACTTAGCTTCTCATTTTGGTTAAGTTTAACCTTCTATCGAAACGTGTCCGAGGGCTGATAGGTGTCATTTGAACTTGGTAAATTTTTATCCTCTTGTTATATCGTGACCGAGAGACGACAAGTGTTGTTCGAACTAGGTCGAACTTTAATCTTTTGTTAATTATATGTGTTGTTCGAGTTGGGTCGAACTTGACCTTTTATTAAGGTGAGACCGAGGGCTGATAGATGTTGATCGAGCCAGGTCAAACTTAACCTTCCTTAAGGTGTGGCCGAGGGCTGATAGATGTTGTTCGAGGGGTCAAACTTAACCTTTTGTTAAGGTTCTTTTGGGGATGATAGGTATTGTTCGAGCTGGGTTGAAATTAACCTTTTACTAAGGTGCGACCGAGGGATGATATATGTTGTTCGAGCTGGGTCAAACTTAACCTTTCATTAAGGTATGGCCAAGGTCCGATAGGTGTTATTCTAGCAAGGTACAACATAACCTTTTGTTAAGTCATGGTCGAGGGATGATATGTGTTATTCGAGCTAGGTCGGACTTAACCTTTTGTTAAGGCAATTTTGATAAACGTAAGTTTCTGTTACTTTGACGTTGTTGCTATCATTACATGATTGGAGAAAGTTACAAACTTTGGGTGTTGGCTGGCATTCCAGTCTTAGTCTAAGGCTATCTAGTCCTTTCATTGTTAGACTTAGAGAGTATTGAGGAGTCGGGCAATGAAAGAGAAAGCAATCTCTCTTTTGAATACTTTGATTCGAAGTGTCCCTTTCGTCGCTCGTTAAAAAACTCCTTGAGAAAACCCTAATGGGACAAAATGATATGACTTGGGGGCGCTTCTTTCTTTTATAAGTTGAAGTATTTGAGGTTGGTGATGTTCCAACTGTTTGGTAATTTTTTTCCTTCCATTGTCTCTAGTTGGAATAAACAATTGTTTGTGTTGGCAGTAATTTTGTATGGTCCGTCCTTGTTTGTACCCAGTTTACCTTCTCGTGGATCTCTGCTTTCTTGGGTTTTGGATTTGAGTACGTATTCTCCGACTTTGAGCAGTCAGACCATTGCTTTATTGTTGTAGTATTGTTCCGCTGCTTGCTTTTGGGCGACCATCCTTATGTACGCCATATCTCTTCGTCGTCGATCTCGTCGAGTTCTTACCTTCTACTTTCGTCGTTAATAGTACCGCTTTACTGGGAGTACCTTAGGCTAGGTTCCTAGACTTCAATCAGTATGAAAACTTCGGTTCCATAGACTAGACAGAGTAGGGTTATCTCATGTTCTTTTTTCGGGGTGTATCTATACGCCTATAATACTTTGAGTATTTTCGGTCGCAGTCCCTTGGCGTCTTCGAGCTCTTTCTTCACGATGTTTAATATGGACTTATTTGAGGATTCTACCTGCCCGTTACCCGTTGGGTGATATGGTGTCGAGTATCCTCTTAATATGCCATTTCTCGAAGAACTCAGTGGTTTTCTTTCCCATAAACTGGGGTCCGTTGTCGCAGCTGGCCTCTTTGGGTAGGTCAAATCGACATATGATATTTTTCCATATGAAGGTGATTACTTCTTTTTCGTGTATTTGGGTGAATGCTCCTGCTTCCACCCATTTAGAGAAATAGTCAGTTAAAACTAAAAGAAATCATACATTACCTCGCCCTATTAGGAGGGGGCCCACGATGTCCATTCCCCACTTGATGAATGACCATGGAGAGGTAACTGGGTGGAGATGCTCACTTTCTTTGTGAATTACTTGGGTGTATTTCTGACATTGTTTGCATTTCATCACAAATTTTGAGGCATCTTTTTTCATGGTGGGCCAATAGAATCCTACCCGTACGAGGCACCTAACGAGCGCTTGATTTCCAGAATGAGCGCCACAATGACCTTCATGGATTTATTTGACGATGCGCTGGGTTTGGTTTGGGCCCAACTATTTTGCCAGAGGGTTATCGTATGTCCTCTTGTATAGGTTGCTGTGGAGGAGGTGTTATCTGGCTGGCTGCATTCTTAGTTTTTTGGCTTCCTTTTTGTCGTTTGGAGTGTAACATCCTGCAACTAAGCAATAATACGATTGCGCCAATCCCAATTTAAGCTTACATATCTTAGCTCGATTTGGTCTAGCGACGAGTTGAGGAGCTGGACTACACTTTTATTCCCGGTCGTGATGCTTTTGGTAGTTGTGACAATTTGGCGAGGCCATCCGCTTCAATTCTGTGCGCGCGGAATCTAGTCGAGCTGGCATTCATCGAACTTGGGAAGCAGCTTGCATATCTCGGTTTGATACTTTTGCAATCTTTGTTCTTTAATTTGAAAAATCCCTGTGACTTGGTTGACTACAAGGTGGGAATCACAATGGAGCTTTAACCGCCTCGCCCCATACTTGAGTTCTAGTCTTAATCCTCCAATTATTGCCTCATACTCGGCCTTACTGTTAGTCATATCTGGGTATCATATGGACTAGTTAATTATTTCGTCGGTAGAGATTTCTAGTACGAGTCCCAGTTCAGATCCAGAAGCATTGGATGCGTCGACGGTGTATAGGACCCAGAGATATTGTGTTTAGAGATAAGTTTGGACGACTTCCTTCTCGACCTCAGGCATTATTTTTGTGCTAAAGTCGGCGAGCACTTGCTACTTTATCATTGTTTGTGGTTGATATGTGATATCGTGCTCGCTTAGATCGATAGCGCACTTGGCCAGCCTCCCCGATAATTCAGTTTTATGTAAAATACCTCTTAGAGGAAATGTGGTAACAACCGATAGGGTGGCACTGGAAATAAAGTCTAAGCTTTCATGAAGCTATGACTAGTGCCAGGACTAGTTTCTCGAGGTATGGGTACCTCGTTTCAGTGTCGACGAGTGTTTTGCTAATGTAATAATTAGGAGATTGTGTACCTTTGCTTTCTCGGATCAAGAATACACTTACTTCCACTTTGGAGATGGCCAGATATACGAGGAGATGTTCCCGAGCTCGGGCTTTGATAACAGAGGTGGTGATGATAAATACGCCTTTAGATCTCGCAGAGCTTGTACGCATTCGGATGTCCACTCAAGGTTGTTATCCTTTTTGAGTACACTGAAAAATCTATGACATTTGTCGGACGATGCACCGATTCGACCAATCGACTTTTGGACGTGCTTCTTAGTAGTCAGTTGCTCCGGTATCCCTTCTCGGGGGTAGAATGGATCAATGATTAATTTGTGTGTGGAGATCTCCTTGGGTATGCCCGAAATATATGCATGGCTAAAGGCAAACAAATCCGTATCATTTATTAAAATTGACTAAATTTACCTGGTTCTCGGAGTTTGCAATCGATGTAGGCCTTTTTGCTGGAGTAGCTGGGGTGTAATTGAAGGGGGTTGGGGTCCTCTATAGTTGAGTCTGCGACTTCAACCATTTCGAGATCCATTATGACGTCTTAGGTCTCTTACTGCATCGACCTTGACCCTGATGATTGCTACACCTATTTTCCTTGTCTTCCTTCTATTGGATTGTCGTGTTGTCTAAGGTGATGCAGTAGCATTCCCGGGACGTGCGCTTCTCTCCCTGTATGCTGAATATCCCCCAAGGTGTTGGAAATTGGATTACTTGGTATAACCTCGATGGGACAACTCTCATGGGATGTATCCATGGTTGTCCTACTATGGAATTGTATGAGGTGTCCTGGTCCATGATGTGGAATGTTGTCTCCAGAGTTATGCCGCCAACCAAGATGGGGAGTGTAATTTCACCCGACGTCCGTTCAACTGCATTATTAAAACCAGTTAGTGTGATGCAGCGTGACACTATCTTATCCTCGAGTCTTATCTGGGTGAAGAATTGGGGATGGATAATGCACGCTCCACTCCCGTGGTCTATCATTATACGTCTGACATCAATATCTAAAATTCGTAAAAGTAATGAAGGCGATGCAGTCTTCTGTCTTGTGTCCGCTTTCCTAGTGAAATTTGCAGAGAGCGTCTAATTTTCTGGTGCTCGGGTCGGAGCTCATATTTGGCGGCCACTTCACCTTCGTTTCGAATTTTTTCAGGGCATATACTATATTTGTAGGTGACACACAAAAATTATGAGAAGACAATAAGAGGCATACCTCTCTTGATCTGGTGAGTCCCCGTCCTCGGCCTAGATAGGCCTTCATCATAGAGGAAAAAGGGCATGGCGGGGGTCGTGATGTATGGCTGATGTTGTTCCTTGTTTGGTCGTGAGACCGGGTGATCTTTCCTTACGTCATTTTTTCGTTCTTTCTTGGGCTCGACTTGTACTGAGACTAGTGGTCTAGTTGGCCCGTTGAGGTTATCATCATCTGCTCGGACTTCGGCACAGTAAGCATTATAGATTTCATCCCAAGTGGTTGGAGGATACTTCATCAACCGACTCAACAAATTTCTGGTCACTCTTGAACTCTCTCTACTCAACCCGTTCTGAAAGGCTGCGACTGCCATCACTTCGTACACGTTCGGTAGGGTCATCCTTACCCTGTTGAATTGGGCGAGAAAGTCCCTTAGTCCCTCTCTCAAGGACTGCTTGATGGAGGATATATCATTTACTCTTGTTTCGGCTTTATTGGCCCCGACATGTGCCGTTACAAACTTATCACCCATTTCCTCAAAGGTTTCTATATAGCGGGCTGGTAGCTGTGAGTACCATGTTAAAGCCCCTCCCATAAGGGTTTCGCCAAATTTCTTTATCCAAATAGAGGACTCTTATTCCTTGGTGAGGTTGTTGCCCTTTCACGACAGTGGAATAATGAGTCACGTGATCTTTGGGGTCAGTCGTTCTGTCGTATATCTTGAGATACAATGACATTTTGAAGGTCTTTGGTATGGCATGCAGGGATGCTCCCTCGCTATACGGTTGCTGTACGAATCTACCGGCGTACCTCTTTGGCATTAGCTTAGGAGCGCCTGGTATCTTGTCGACTCGTTCTTGGTGTTCTTTCGTTTGATCTCTAATCGTTTTATTTTCATTCTCCATTTCTTCCATCCTATTTAGAACAACCATGAGGACGTTGTCCCCTGCATTGTTAGCAACATTGCGAGTCATACCTGCTGTTGGAGGGTCGGTTTGGTCGCCCTGTTCGTCTGCTCGTTGCACTGTATGAGTTCTTGAGGTCTCTATGGTCGTGCATGGAACAAGTTTCTCGAGCACGCTTGCTAGTGTATCGGTCAACCACGCTTCGAGGAGATTTTTCATGGCCGACGTCGTACCCTGTCTTGTGGACGTGGAGGCCCCTTTTTCCATTTGGTTTTGTTATGCTGCAACGGGGAGAGGCAACCTCCACGCATGGGGAGATAGTGAGTGTCACGTCATCGCCTAGCGTTTCACATCTCTCGTTGATACCGTTCATAAGATTGCTAGGGAAGTCACCTGTCACTTTAGTCCTATCTCCTTGGTTGCAGAGAAATAGAAAGATCTTGTGGTTTGTTAGGTTAGTTACTCACGTGAGTTGTAGATCTATAAGAAACTAAAGAATTAGCTAAAAAGTACTCACAGATGGCGCCAAATTATTTTGAACCAAAAATTTAGATCTTGGCTCAACCAATTAAATTTATGTAACATAGAGTCAATCTTAGCTAATAATAATATCCAAAAGACAATATTATTGGTTTTATGGTAGATGATATGTATATTTGGTCGTGTGACAATAAATGCGAGCAATGATAACATTATTCAATAATCCAAAAGGGTGGAAGATAGGATTAACTAATAATAAATAACAATGAATGGCATTTAAGTAAATAAAAATATGTGAGCCACACGAAAATGGGTGAGATCTGCAGATATTCTTTCTGACAATGATGAATGATTGATCAACCTTGGAATACTCACGTTGCTTTGGATCAAGTGGAAAGGTTAGACAAGAATATTAGTAAAAATATCATTTTGTATGCTTGTAATATGGTCTGATTCTCTCTATAGAGTCAATATGTTTTCTTACAAATGAATATCTCATGTTGCATATCATTATGTCTCTTTCTATTTATAGGGAACTTATTCCTAAAAATCCTATAGTACAGGTACACAGAATATTCACTAGACTCACACACCACCAGTTTAGAAAAAACTTTATGCGTCTGTAAGCAGTGGCATACGCATAATTTTCTCTAAGCGATGTCATATTTAAAGAAGGAAAAAATTACCTTTTCGATAACGCTTCAACCCTGGTGTATCCGCCCGAGTGTATATCTTATACTTGAAAATACANCCCCGATCAATGCATCTAGTTTGAATCAAGTAACTATAGAAGCACAAAGTCACATATTTGGTTGCATTATACTCTAACCCATATTATCATAATTTTTTTTCAAGAAATATTATAATTTCGAGGTCGGAAAAGACCTCTTTTGAAAATATACTCTTCTTATTGCATCATGATTATTTGAATAATATTTTTGAGTTGTCAATCTTTTTTCAGGATCAACCTTTAAGGAATTTAAATCAATTTCTTCACTTTGTCGATGTTGTTCCGACCACTGGCCCTTTCTTTCAAGTTAGATGAATTTTGAGATTTTAAACTTGATTTTTAAAATTTGAAAGATGCTTTAGGATAATCAATTGAGTTTTCAGTTGAACTATGAGTTAAAATATCTATTGAGAACCCCAAATAATTTATATAGTACATTCATAAAATAAAACTATTTAAGAAGTTCTAACAAAAAAGTAAAAGAATCAAAGAATGAAAAAGTTACAAAATAACTTAATTGACCCATGAAATAATAAATATAATGAAAGCAGGAGTGTTTGAAGCCGATGAATGAAACACTCTCTGGTCTCTATTCCAAGACATGCATTTTTCTCCGAGTAGTGGATCAAATTATTGTCCTTATTTTTAGCCAAAATCCTCAAAAAAAAAAAAAAAAAAAAAAGGAGAGAGAGATGTGTCACAGTTAATGATTTTTCTAGATGACATGATATTTTGTAGATTATTTATATAATACCTTTAACAAAAATTTACAACGAAGTGATGTCATTTTGCTTCACTTTTACTGTATCCGACCCAGTATGTGAGATGTAGCGTGGGATCAACACCTAAGGAAGTAACTCTTTTACATATATTGCTAATATATGTATTTATTTCATGTTTTATTATATAAAAAATAATTTAAATTTTTTTTGTATAACTTATGCGGACATTTGCAATGCAAAAATTTAATAGGCCAATAAAACGCCACTTTTTTTGTACGACCAACCAAAAATGGTATCGGATTATAACTTACACAGAATTTTAAGTTAATAATATAATTGTTTATGCGGTGAACCAAACAACCGCTAATATAATTAAACAAACAAGTCCAAACATGTTATTTTTTTTCTTTTTTCTTTTTCAGAAGCCAATAGCTTTTGCTCTAAATTTTATACTACTACAACTTCTTTAACCAACATGGCAAGTAAAAAGCTGACAAAAGCGAGAGCAAAATGTACACGTAGGCACCTACGTCAGTCTGACTGGTACAACATTAACACGTCAACGTTAATTGGTCGCGGTCCGGTGGGTGGATTATACTTCATGTCTCTCAATACTCCACCAGTCAATAGTCAAAGGCAGCATGAGTAGGACAGAGCACAGCCAAGAATTATAAATCTTAATTAGAAATTCTGGTTTTATTTAAGCAGAAAGAAACAGCTTCAATTTTTATTCCAATAGGTAGCTGAATTTGTTTTTGCTTAGTTTGGAATCCAAAAGATTAAAACCCCAAGGAAGTTTCTTCTTCATTTTTGACCCAATTACTTGTTCTAGTACTTTTCTCTTAAACCCATTCTCTTCGTGGAAAATCTCAATCCTTAATACTTCCACTGTGTGCTCTTTTGTCCTAATTTACTTAGGACCATTAGTTTCCAACAAAACGCGTAAAGGTGTAAATTTTCTATTCAGAAACTCTATTTTTGATATATTATCATCCCATCCTCCCTAGCTTAGTAACTTTACTGTGTTTTATAAATATTTTTTGTTCTTTTCCTGACTCAAAAGATCTTTGATGAGAGAGCTCCAAGAAACAAGCACAATCTTGGCTTGAGGTTTCATATACTTTCTTGCTTCTTCATCTAGACCCTCCCTTTTGTCCATATCTTTGGCACTTAAAACTTTGTTTTTGTCATGTTGCTCTTTTAACAGTATTTGGCAGTTGATGTCTAGATGATTGTCTTGTACTATGTATTCTCTATTATATTGTTGCAATCATGTGATTTGTGGATGTTTGCCTTAGTTTCTCTGGAATTTGTCCCCTGATGCCTGATAATCTTTTAATGTTAGTGACCGTATAAAAGGTTTAAGAGAAGTACATCCCAATTATGTGTAGACATTGACAGTGGTGTTTTTTTGCTGAAACATGTCCTATTTCATTATAGATTCTTGGCCTGTTGAGGACTTGAGGTTAATCTTTGGGGTGTTTTGTGGTTACTAGTCTTGGTTTCTGAATTCTGATCCCATCAGAAAACATATAGAAAGAAAGGGGGTGGAGAGGCCTCTTGATTACCTATTTCATCAGAAAAATAGAGCTTGAGGTTAGTTTCAAGATTCAGGAGGAAGGATCATCCAAAGTTTAGGCTTTTGACTTTAAACCCAACCTGTTCTACCTTTTGCCTGGAAATGGGTGATGATAAATCAGTGGTCACAGTTCCTGATGGGGAACAACACATAATTGCTGCAGCTCATCACCTTGTGAAGGCGTTACGAGCCAGTACGAGCTTGAGCGTTGAAGTTAGAAGAAGTCTAGCAGATCTTGACATTCACTTGGCTGCAATGACTGAAGCAAAAGAGGATGAGACCTCAAGTCTCAGAGAGATTGAAGGTAGGCTCAAGTCAGCTCAGGTAAAGATCTTGACTTTGCAGTCGAATTTCTTGAAGATATGGGATGCTGGTCCTTCACAACTTCTTGAGTACCTGCACGCTGTAGCAGAAGTTCGAACTATAACGGTTACCTTGCAAAGCGTGGCTCCAAACCATAATGGGAAACAAAACAGACTTGCTAATCAAGCTCACAGTATGTTGCAAATGGCAATGGCAAAACTGCAGGAAGAAGTTATCAACATTCTTGCACAGAATAAGCTGTGTTTTGGGCATGATTATGTGTCATTCCACTCGTGTGAAGAGTTCGTTGTGGATGAGGAGTCGATGGTTTCAACTGAAAATGATTCAGTTGTCGGAACTTCTTGCAGGGAGAGTAGTGGAGCTGAATCAGAAGAATGTATAATGGATTTGGTTCATCCATATGTTGTTCCTCATGTCAAGTCTATTGCAAATGTAATGTTCGCTTCACATTACGATCAGGAATTTTGCCAGGTCTTTATCAGGTTCTGGAAAGATACATTGCATGAATACTTAAGGCTTTTCTGTATGCAACAAACCAGCATTGAAGATGTGCTGAGAATGGATTGGACTTACTTGAATTGCAGAATCAAGAAGTGGTGCCAGGCAACGAAGAACGTTATTGCATTCTATCTCCCTAGTGAGAAAAACCTCTTTGATCAACTTCTAGGTGAGTTTGGATCTGTTAGCTCAACCTGTTTCATTGAAGCTTCAAAGGATGCAATGTTGTGTCTTTTGAATTTTGGTCAAGCTGTAGCTATTGGCCCCCTTCGGCCAGAACGCCTTTTTTGTTTACTTGATATGTTTGAGCTTCTAAGAGATCTTTGTCAAGACGTAGATGCTTTGTTTTGTGAAAATCAGGGTAATTTCATTAAAATAGAGTACCATGAACTCCTGAAAAGTCTTGGAGATTCTGCAAAAGCAATCTTTCTGGAGTTGGGGAATCACATTGCTTCAAACACTTCAACAACTCCCTTCTACGGAGGAGGGGTTCACCCTCTTACCAAGTACGTTATCAATTATTTCATGCTTCTTTCAGAATATTGTGATACCTTGAGGTTCCTTCTTGAGGACACAGAGGTACAGAATTTGGAAGGTGCTGTTGATGCTATGGCCAGGCTCGACGTTTCTTCTGAAATCTCATGTCCATTGGCTCTTCACTTGCAGTCAGTAGCATCCACGCTAGAATCCAACCTTGACAAAAGGTCCAATTTATATAAAGATGGTTCTTTAAAGCACATATTTTTGATGAACAACATCCATTACATGGTTCAGAAAATCAAGAACTCCAAAATTAGAACTTGTTTTGGTGATGAGTGGATAAAAACCCGTATTGTAAAATACATGCAGCACGAAAAAAGCTACGAGAGAATAACATGGAGTCCTATCTTATCTCTGATAACCGGTTATGAGAAATCAGGAAAGACACTTCTCAAGGAGAGGTGCAGAAATTTCAGTATTGCTTTTGAGGATGTGTACAAGAACCAGACAGGATGGACTATCCCAGATATTGAGCTTAGAGAAGAAATGAGAATTTCAACCGCGTTAAAGGTTGTTCATGCATACAGGCCATTTACTGGACATGTGAAGAAATCTATTAGTGACAAGCACATCAAGTATACTGAAGATGAGTTGGAGAAGTATCTCCTGGATTTTTTTCAAGGTTCAACAAAGTCACTGAATCATCATCAATGGAGGAGGTGAAAGTTGAATAATGGTTCAAGTGTATTCTCTTTTTTCATGCATTCAGCCTTCCATTGCTTTATCTTTATGTAATTTATCAACAAGTAGTGACTTCGTGTCTTTGTACCCCTTCCTTTCCCCTTGTATAGCTGCTGCCTATAGCTCTCCAGTTAAATCTAGTAGCATCATGACTTTTTGGTATATGCATGCCGTTTAATTTGACGGTTTCAACAGAAGATGGCCTTTATCTCTTCAAGTGTGCAGGTTTGTTCCAAATAGCGTTATTGTATTATGTTGTTCGATCCAGGGTCGCCGAAAATTGTATTGTGTATATAGGTAAATATTACGTTTTAGAGGTATATAATACATATTGAACACCCTTTGTCAGAAACCTCTTTCAAATTTAAATACTCTTGGGAAAATTTCTAGCTTCGCCACTAGGTGTAGATAGAACTATTATGAACAAAATATACTTATCGAGAGAGAATAGGTAACCAGAAGTATTCCACCCTCTATATTAAGTTAAAATTATGGGAAAATCTAGCTATTGATTTGTTTCCACCCTGATTTCCAGACCAAAAGTTGTTCCTTTCCGCATTTCTGGAACCCTCATTTATCAATAATTCTGCATTAAATACCGGAATGAATTGTTAGATGTCATTTCCTCTAGTAAATTCTGTTCAATTGACTTCGCCCTAGTAAACATGGTCGGCTTGAACTGTGAGAGGACCATGCTACAAGTCTTTTAACTCATAGCATTCAATAATGGTAAACGGGAGCACGTGTCGTAGAGCAATAAATTGTATCTAAATGTCAAAAAGAACGACAAGATTTTACCATTAACAGCACCACTATAGGAACTATTTTATCAACAAAAAGAAAACATCGCAATCTTTGAGTACTCAGGTCCATTGATCAATGATCTGATAAAATCATGCTCAGTCTCTTACAGTATCTCCAGAAACATACTTGATTCATCATGATTCTTTTCCAAACAAGAAGAAATTGCAGGCCTAAGAGAAACTTAGTCATTTACTGGCAACTGCAACTTCTCCGATGAGTTTGCAATGACTTTTATACAAGAAATACACACTTCTCTCAATAACCTTCGACATGAATAATAAGTCTAAAACATACTCTCTGCTGAAATTTTGATAATAAGAAGTATCTGAAGCACATTCTCTCTGGAATGGAAAGAAGAAATTCCCTGTAACAGCCCAACCCGCTAGTGATATTGTCCGCTCTAGGCCTAGGCTCTCACAGGTTTAAAACGCGTCACTAGGGTCTAAGGCTTGTTAACTTGTATACCCAGCATCCCTCTTGTGTTTTGCCGATGTGGGACTCTGTCTAAAGTCTGGGGTGTTACATACACCCCCCTCTTATGGACTAGCGTCCTCGCTGAGGTTTGCCCCAGCACATGGGATTTGCCTAGACTCAGCACTGAGGTTTTGCCTCGCCTAACCGGAATTTGCCTCTGACCCACCATGGGCAAGGCTGACACAAGAGTGACACTGATACCATCTGTAACAGCCCAGCCCGTGATATTGTCCGCTCTGGGCCTGGGCACTCACGGATTTAAAACGCGTCACTGGGGTCTTTGGCTTGTTAACTTATATACCCAGCATCCCTCTTATGTTTTGCCGATGTAGGACTGTGTCTAAAGTCTAGGGTGTTACACTCCCCCTGAAAATTGTCAAAGGCACTCAAGCAATTTGACGTCAATATATGTCAGAAGTTCACGACATAAAAGTAACACAGCAAAAGGCAAAAAGGATGCGAAGATGAACAATCTTGTGATTTTGTATCACCTTTATGTTTCTGAAGGTCAATCATGAAAGACAACATTAATTATATTCCAGAAATGCATGTCTCTCAGTCAATGACAGTAAACTACACCTGACTCAAAATAAAAAGATCAAAAGAAATTTTGTTTGATGACCGAGAAATTCATTTGGGCCCAACCGCACCCTTTGAAACTTGGGATAATGGGTCTGGCTCTCTACCCTTCTCCACTTAGACCAGGCTTAATTCGCATTGTGCATGGCTCACCGTGCGACCTAAGTCACCAGTCCTTCAAACTTTTCCACTTGAACCAAACGTTAGGGGCAAGATCAACCCCGAGATTATTTTTCCTAGATCGAAGGTGTCAATCCCTTCTATGAGTGATCCTTCAAAAATAGAAAAATACTTCAAAGCTTGTAGAGATTTGGGATCTTACTGATCCTATACAACTGGTTGTGTTCATAAAGAATATAATCAATTTCTTTCTTGCTTTAGGTTACTGGTCACTATAAGCATGTTTGCAGACTGCCAATGCAGGAATATTGATAGTTTGTGTCATGTGCCAATTATAAAAGGCATTTGTATGATATGCATCCACCGCTATAAAAGGCATAAACTATGTACCAACATATTGGCATATAATGGTATTCTACGGTCTAGTTTAGTACATACTACCACTAGCTCGCGTATCTCGTATCCATGGAGTAGCGCTTGTGCATTTCGGACATCTTGAACCACTAGTTGCTTTCTTTTACTTGACAAAAACACTTACCATGCTACAGCTAATCTATCCATACTTGCAATTCGGCCAACTTGGAGCATGGTCAAAATAATAAAAAGATGATATACTTATAACAGATATGAGTGAAGAATTATTATTGATTGAAAGTAGCTCCATCGATTGACGGGGAAATCATGTTCCTAAAACATCAACAGGTTCGTAGAACATTGTACAACAAATGTCTCGAGCAATAACCGAGTTAATAAGTAAAACACGACACCTAGCATAACAGACACAGGAAGAGCAGGCAAAGCTTTCTGATAAAATGCAAGAAGCATCAGAGTGATACCAAGACCAGCTATAATAGCAAGGTAGCATGCATAAACTGTCATGAAATCGTACATGGCAGCCCTGGCTACTAATACACTGTAAAATATGAAGTCTCCTAGCCCCAGCTTAATAGCACCTGAGGATCCCAACCCGATTCCTTCAAGTACAAAATCATCATTTGACCCTTCCTGTAAATTCATTCTGACATTTATCCTATGTTGAATTAGCGGTGCAGCCAGCTCAGACTCGGCTCTTAAAACTGGACCGTCCTCCACATCAGCCGCATTCCTCTCATTCTCATCACCGCCGATTGACGTAAACCTTTCAAGACCAGAATTAGATTCCAAACCAGAATTGACAGTTGCATTCAAGTTAGACCTAGAGTCTAAATTTTCATTGGCGCCGAAATCATTGTCCCGTCTTTCTCTCCAAACTCTCCTTTGCACGACAGAACCCCTCGGAACTGAATCATGATTAATAACCGGCCTAGCCTCGTAAACTAAAGCAGGAATATCTTCATCCCTAGATATTGCAAGCTCAACAAGTAGCCGTAGGGGCCCACCAGGCAACAAAACAGCAGCAAGGTCATACAATGACATTGCAACCAAAAGCACCCAAGTAGTCCATTCAGGCAACATTGTAAACCAATAAGCAACCAAAACTCCAATAACAACCAAATATCCTTGGGTAACTATAATTGCTGTCTTTGACATAAACACAGCCAAAACCCCAACAACAGTGAAATTGAACAAACTCAATGCAAAAGTAACGCAATCAATTGGAATTTTGAATTTTGATATCAAGAATAGAGATATTTCACCACCCATGAATCCCAAAACAAGACATGACGAGAAACCCATATAGTATTTCAAGAATTTGGTGCATCTGAAGTAGAAAAGTAATACTAAAAGGAATGTAACAGCAGTAACAACCACAACAAAGACCAAAGCATTCAAAAGGGCACCTTTCAATTTGTCCCACGTTGAGTCTGAGCTGCTCTCAGTGTAAGCAATTGTGGCAACAGATGTAAATGAGGGGCCTGAGGAATCTGAATCAGTGTTTAGTACTGAAACAAGAATGACCACCATGAGCATGCAAATTGAGACTGGAATAACGATTCTCACAATTTCTTCACCCAGTGAATCAAGAACGCTTTTGGGCTTTGGATTTTGCTCCATTGGAATTAGAGCTCCCCCAAAGAAACTGCTTTTTGATTGTCAGTGGTCAGTTGACGGTCTGTGAGAAAATTTGGGTATTTCCAATTTCGACTTTGGAAACTCCTAATAGATGTCAAATTAACCCGACCCGAGTAAGACCCGAATTCGGAAGCTGGTCTAATACATGAGTCTGGCCCAAACTTAGTGGGCATTTGGACATAAAAATGTAAAAAATATGTGGGATAGCCACTTTTTAAAATGATATTTATTTTTTATTCAGCATTTTTAATATTGAGCAAAAATAGCCACTAGTCTATTAAAATTAATATGAAAAGACACTGTTACCCTTTCGTTCCCAAACTGAAATATGCCATTTTCAGATTCTGTACAACAGAGCAGCAGCCGAAGTTCGTTGTATTTGCAGCTGCTTCAACTTCTATGAATATCTATGCAGGCACGCGTTGTATCATGTATGTACTGAACTTCAATAGTGTGGAAGGGATCCCTTCAAAATACATTTTATAAAAAGGATTAGAAGCGATTATGTGCTTCAGACCTTGAATCCAGTTACACTAGTCTACTGAAAACGTTCAATGGTTTAGCCAGTTGTATAGAAGTGTATTACAAGTTGTGGAGGAAGGAGTGATTTCCCTAGATCATTATAAAGTAGCTCTAAATGCATTTGAAGAGTCTCTGGCCAGAGTTCACCACATTGAAGAAAAACTAAATAAAAGTTAAAAGGAGAATAGGTCCTCAACTTATACTTATAACTTCAAAAGTTAAGTACAATAGGTCCTGAAGTTTGAGTTCCAAGTTCAAAAGTTAAGGATAATAGGTCCTTAACTTTGAATTCCAAGTTCAAAAATTAAGGATACTTGGTCCTTAACTTTGAGTTCCAAGTTTAAAAGTTAAGGACACTTGGTCCTGAACTTAGACCTACAAGTTCAAAAGTTAAGGACACTTGGTCCTGAACTTAGACCTACAAGTTCAAAAGTTAAGGACAGACAATCCTTAACTTACAGTTACAAGATCAAAAGTTCAGGATAATAGGTCCTTAACTTTGACTTACAAGTTCAAAAGTTAAGGACACATGGTCCTGGAGTTTGGGTTCCAAGTTCAAAAGTTAAGGACATGTAGTCCTGAAGTCCTAAACTTAGAGTTACGAGTTCAAAAATTAAGGACATGTAATCCTGAAGTCGTGAAGTTAAGTTCAAAAGTTAAGTACATGAGCACACGAGTATTTTCGTCCGGGCAGTTAAAGTTTACTAAAGTAGTGGCTAAAGACTAAAGACATTTTAAACAGTGGCTTAAAAGTAAATACATGTGTTATTAGTGGCTAACCGTGCACTTCCCCCCCTAAAAATGGTAAAATTTCAAAAAAGGGTGAAAACATTTTTCAAGTAAAAATGGTAGTTGAAATTTAGAGTTGTGTTTGGACATGAATATAATTTTGGGTTGTTTTTGAAGTTTTATGAGTGAAAATTTTGAAAAACAGCTTTTTGGAGTTTTTCAAATTTTCGAAAATTTCTAAAATGCATCTTCAAGTGAAAACTGGAAATTTTATGAACAAACACTGATTTCGAAAAAAAGTGAAATTTTTTTGAAAAAAATAAAAAATTTCTTATGTCCAAACGAGCTCTTAGCGAAGAGTGATTTCTTAAATACGGGGAGAAGTGCACAAATAATCTTTCTTAAGGCTGCTATTTAGAGATTAATCACTACTTATTTTGTTTATGATATTTTGAACTTATTTCAGGACAAGAACGCGTTGCATAATTCTTAAATAGCACAGAGACTACCTGGTGTCAATTTTTACTTAAATACTACTGCAACCTTAAGGGTCGTTTGGTCCGTGGGACGGAAAATAATATTCCAATATGAGATATAACTAATCTTAGCATTTTACTGTAAAGTGGTTCTCGAGAGTAATTAATACTGATAACTAAACACAAAATTAAAATATTTCGTATTTTATTCTAAAATTGTTATTCCTTATCCTGCGAACCAAAGAAACCCTCATTTATTATAAGTTGAATTAGATAATAGGCAGGATGTGACCACATTAAATTGAGTGAGAATTTCTCAAAGATTTTAATCATTACATTAAAGACATTATATGTAGTTCTCTTTTACCTATATTAGTTTGTTTTAGGCAAAATACATACGTTCATCAATCTTATACTCAAATTTCTCTTACACACTTATTAAACACAAGAATAGTATTACATATCGATACTTTTAAAAGTGTATCAATTACATACCTCTTTTATCATGTGTCACACGCGTATATTACAAATAAAAGAAGCGCGTGAAAACTAAAAATTCACCTGAAATTAAAGTTTTTATATAGTATTTTTTTCATTTTTTAACTATTTCCTTTTCAAATTAAAGAAAAAAAATATAACCCATATCTTCTTCCCCAACCCCAAACCCCAGCGTTTCCTCCCCCCCACCCCCACCCATTTCATCTTCTTCCCCAGCCCCCATTTTAGTTTTATCTACCCTCATGTTTCGTCTCTCCAATTCCCATGACTAAGAAGAAGAAGAAAAGATATAGGAGTTACTGGGTCTTGTAAAAATCACCATTATTGAGTTTTTGAAAAAGCTTGAAAATTTAATTGGGTCTTGTTGATTTTGGTGTTCCATGACCTAGAAAATTAGTTTGAATTCGTGATTACTGTTGAGTAAAAATTTACTTAGGTAATTAATTTTGATAAAATATAAAAGACACCATTAACAAGTTTGAAGCTTTGGGTTTGCGCTCGAATTTAAAATTTGTATAAGGATTTGTGATGGATGTTAAAACTTAATAAAAGTCGGCAAAGAATTGAATCTATAGTTATGGAAGAAGGTTGAAGAGTGCTAGGGTTGGGAAGATGAGGAGGGGTTTCTTTTCTGTATTTATTTTTTTCCTTTGGAAGATGAGAATTTTTCCCTCGATTTGACACGTGTAAGGTGCTGATTGGCGTGTGTTTAACAAGTGGGTAAGAGGAATTTGAGTATAAGGTTGATGAGTAAAGTATGTATTTTGGCTTTGTTTTAAGATAGACGAGAATTGGACCTACATATTAGAGGTAAGTGTTACATATTAGATGTATGATATTGCTTAGCTCTTAAACTTTTCTTATTTCTGGAAAACAGCCATGCATAACAAGTCGAATTCGAGATTTAACAATCAAGACACCATTGCATTAATTATAGAAGATTTAAGTTACGTGAAAGCAAAATATAAAGGAAAAGGTATTACTGAAATTAATATTGATCTATGATCACATAGATTAAATTATTGTTTTGGACTCTCAACATAACTCACGACAATAAACTACAGTTATGAACTCTATTTCGAGAAAACAAATTAAGTAGGGCGCAAACAAAGACAGCAAACTTCCACATAAAAAAGTTTCAAATACTCCTTTCCAACTTTAATTAAACCAAATAGTGTCACAAAAATAACTGTTTAAAAGAGAAAAATAAAAACCTAGTGTTGAAGGGTTTGATTGTCCATCTCCTTAGGGTCGAGCATTATTAAACCAGTAACAATGATAGCCAACGAACAGCATAAGTTAACGAATCTGGAGACAAATGAGCCAAAATCCTTCCCAATTACAGGAAAATAGTTGACATATAGCAGCACTATACCAACCACTATTAAAAGCGTTGCTAATTGCTGCTCCTTCTCCCTTTTCTCATCTATTTGATTTTCCAACATAAATATCCATTCGTCTTCAATTGGTGCCTCTTGTTGCTTCCCACGCTTGAGAAAAGAAGAAATCAAACCGAGTGTCTTGTTCTTCTTTTCCATTGTGTTATAATTTGGAACAAAACCAGTCCCCTTTACCCTAATCATGACAATTAATACATGAATTAATAACCAAGACGACAGCAAGGGATGATCCAAAATAATTTGAACTCTATAACTAAGCCAACATGCTATATACATGAAAACGAAGAGAAAAAAAGTAAAAGGAAAGCAAAACCAAAAAGGGAATCAGCTTATGAACAAAATAAAATAAAGTAGTATTAATTATCCAAAGAGAGGAGAGGGGAGAGAAGTCTAACCTCTCAAGTGTAAAGGTTTGTCAATTCTTCACAGTAGGCGAAACCTAATTATGAATGATCATAAAGCAACGACGCACAATATATAGCCTCTCACCCCAAAATAAAAGGGAAAAAGTTTAAGTGTTGTAGTCCTAGGAGATTTAGGACGCCTAATCTCTTAATCATTTGCTATAAGTCAGGCTTAAGTTTAATTGGATAATCACCCACATTGGATGCATGTGCACTTTTTAAAGTTTTTTTTGTTATCAGTTTTTATACATAAAATTCTAAATCACAAAGTCAATCAACAAAAAATTAAAGGAGGATTTGCATCCATACCCACTTTTTGTGTCACGTTTTAATTTATACCTACTTTGCAAAAAAAAATTGCAAGCGTACCCACTTTTCGCATAAACTTCAGGCATACGGGCCTGAAGTAGCAAAGACAATCACACAAACTTCAGCATTCTAGGAGACGGACCTGAAGTTGTTTGTAATGGCTGAACTTAAGCATTCTACTAGATGAAATTTTGTTCTCTGTTTGTTGTACTTAAGCATGTTTTAGTTGAAGTTTTGTCCTGGATTCAATAGTTTTGTCGTAAAGCTTTTTCAAAATCTTCAGCATTTTCAGCAGAAGATACTGAAGTTATTTAGTTCATTTGCAAAAAGTTCAGCACTAAATAAGCTGAAGTTTGTCCTGGATTCATTAGTTTTGTCATAAAGTTTTTCAAGAACTTCAGCAGAAGATGCCGAAGTTATTTAGTTCATTTGTAAAAATTTCAGCACTAAATAAGCTGAAGTTTGTCCTGGATTAATTAGTTTTGTCATAAAGCTTTTCAAGAACTTCAGCGGAAGCTACTGAAGTTATTTAGTTCTTTTGTAAAAACTTCATCACTAAATAAGCCGAACTTTAGTTTTGTCATAAAGCTTTTTCAAAAACTTGAGCAGAAGATGCTGAAATTATTTAGTTCATTTATAAAAACTTCAGCACTAAATAAGCTGAAGTTTGCACAGGTAGCAGGAAGAAGGAGGCGCCTGAAGTTGTAAAAATTAGGGTATAAGTTAAATAATTTTAAGAAAATAATTATAAGAAAATACACATGACTTCACACCATAACAAAAAATAGCCTATGTTTTTAAGTTTTACCCTATCTAGCCCATATTATATATATTTTGAAAGCACTGGCAAATTCAAAATCTGTGTTCTTACAACCACTGCTTCTAAAAGCTATGGAGTTGAATATGTATTCTCATAACCATTGCTTTCACTCTCTCTTCTTCTCACATCTTCTACATATGCTTCAAAGTACCGTGTATTTTCTACTTCTCCCCTGTGTCACCTGGTTGCGATGTAAGAAAATTGAAAAGTAGAAGTCCTCCATTGAAGGCCATTCAAAGCTTTGCTTTCGAAAATATGATTTTTTGAGTTTGTTATTTGTTTGGATTGGGTGTTGTTCCAATTGATTGCAAATATACTCAAATCTTGGATTTAACTCAAATCTTGCTCAAATCTACTCCAAATCACTTCAAATTTAAATCTTGAACTCTGTTTGATATTCTTACAGAGTTCAAGCTTTGAAATCTTGTATAATAGTGTATATGAGTGTATGAACACATCTTATACGCTATTATTCACTTTTATACACCTTTATACAAATGTTTCTAGACGAACTTCTTTCACAATTTTCAGTTGCAATTCTTGTTCAAAACCAGTCCAAATCTCCATTAAATGACTTTAAATTTTATGTACAACCTCCTTATACTAATTCTAACAAGTTTAAATTATACCCAATCCAAAATTCTCACGAAATTAATTTTGAAATTTAAACCCACATATTTAAGCTTGTTAAAAATCTAATTTTCACTAACCAAGTGAATTTGATTTGTTAAACTAATATTTCGGTCACATTTCTCCTATTTGCAATTTTTAATATATTTTCTGTTAAAAAACCCATGAAGTGGAGAATAAAGAATCGTAAACGCAAAAGGAGTTCAAGTGCACTTTTACCTAAGATATTTATTTAGTCTGTCAAAATTTTATTAACAACAGAAACTCCTAAACCTAAAAGGAGTACAAAGTATTGGAAAGTAAATTTGCAATGCCTTTTAAAGATGATAAAGGGGTGGTAAATGGGCGGGATGAGCTGAATTTGGGTTGTTCAAGATGTGTTAGGTTAATAAATGAGTCATTGTCCAACCCAGTCCAAAGTGTATTTGGGCTAAGATAGGCTAAACAAGGAAAATTTTCGTTCCTATACCATATAGGAAACCTTATTACCAAAAATGTTCATGGTTTGAAAATTACCCGCCCTGTTAATAGTTTTTATACAAAAAAAAATATAATTCATTAAATACGGGATAATAGTAACTATATTCTTCCTATTTAGACGCGCTAAAATTATGGAAATAAAATATTCTAATTGATATTTTGAAATGAAAATCACGCATTAAACATTATCATCAATTTCAAATCAAATTTTAGTGACTCTGTTCTGGCAAAACTCTGTGTTTCAACATTTTTTCTTAATCCACAAATCAAAAAACGACTAAATCTTTAACAATTCGTCTGCAACAAAACACAAATTTTAGCGACTCTGTTCTGGAGAAACTCTGTGTTTCGACATTTTTTCTTAATCCACAAATCAAAAAATGACTAAATCTTCAACAATTCTTCTGCAACAAAACGCAATCATGTCCAAAATCTCAATTATGCTACAATTGAATGGGAGGTAGGATAGCTACAGGAGATTTAGAGATTTCAGGTCGATGGCATTGTAGTCGATGAGGATGCGAGTTACAGTATATTGATTTCTACAATTGCAGCACAATTAATGATTGATACTTCCGAAAAAAATTATAGAAATAAAATACATTGTGAACGAGCATTGTCCTCCAATGGAAATTAGGAACGATATGGGTGTTCGTGTATATATGGAGACAAAAAAGGAAAACAAAAAATTAGGATCATATCCGCTATGTATAACTGTTCGCGATTTCAATATGGAATTGAGTATCACCAATGAGAACACAAGTGCAGGTTTGTTCTGTTACAAATTCTATCAAATTCTGGTTTTATATTAAAATCTACAAAATATCTACATTTATCTACATAAACTACATATCAGTATACATATATATATATATATATATATATATATATATAGCAATATTGATTTTAACAGTACCTATAAAATTGCTACATTTATTCTACAATTAAAGTACATACTATTTGAAAAAAAAATGTGGAATACATAATTTCAATTCATCTACAAATTATCTACAAAGATTTTACAAAATGGTAATGACAATATTTATCTTTATTTTCATGCAGGTTCGTCTGGAACACTAAAGTTACTTGATATGCCAACATCTCCTGTTATATAGAGGAATATGAAAGTATAATAATAACAGAAAGTACACCAAGTGTTATTGAAGAAGGACAAGTGTACCAAGACAAGCAAACAATTGCAACTGCCAGGAAGCACTATTCTGTCATGCACAAGTTCCAATTCAAGGTTAAAAGATCTAGTCATAGAAGGTATGAACATATGAATGGTCAAAAGATCATTATATTTTCATTTGTGTAGTTTATTTGCAATTTTTTACTTCTTTAGTTTTTCCTTGTGATATGTGTTTATCAATATTGTAGATGATGAATTGTAGTTATATTTGTATACCGTGTTGCTTTATGTTAAAACAGTCCTTTTTTTTACATCTACATTGATAACCAGTATTCAAAGTGTATTTATTTTGTAGCTACTGGCTTGTATGTGTTGGTGAAAACTGTACATGGCACTTCAAGGCAACTAGCATTAATGATTCTGCAATGTTCAAGGTCAGAAATTTCAACCGCCAGCACACATACTCTTTAATGGACAATACATTCATACAATGCAAACCTACTGCAGTGGTAGTTGGTAGCATGGTTATTCTGATCCCAAGACCGTTTACACACCAAAGGACATACAAAGTGACATGTTGTCTGAACACGGCGTGAATCTAAGCTACATGCAAGCATGGAGAGCAAAAGAAAAGGCTTTACAGTTTTTGAGAGGTCATCCTGCTGACTCATACAACAAATTACCAAGTTATTTTTATATTCTTGAGAAGACGTATCCGGGATTTATAGTTAAATTGAAGAAGACATCAGATGAATGCTTCTTATATGCATTTGTTACTATTTGTACGTCAATCAGTGGTTGGGAACATTGTAAGCCAGTAGTAGTTGATGGGACTTTCTTAAAGTCAGCATACAGGGGAATAATGCTGACAACTAGTACAATGGATGCAACAGGTAGAAATGTAGATATTTTGTAATATGTAGATAATTTGTAGATATTTTGTAGTTTGTATGTATTTGCCTTTTATATGTATTTTCAAAGCTACTAGTTAATTATTTTTTAGAAATAGCCTAAAAATACCACTCAACTTTCAGAAATGGTCTATCCATGCCATCCGTTAAAAAAATGCTCATTTCATGCCATTGCCGTTACACCTTTGGTCACCTATGCCACTCACCGTTAATTTTTAAAAATAAAATAAAATTGTGCCATTAGTTCAATAATGGCATAGGTGAGCCAAATGTGTAACGACAGTGGCATGAAATGAGTATTTTTTTAACGGATGGCATAGATAGACCATTTCTGAAAGTTGATTGGCATTTTTAGGCCTTTTCCAATTATTTTTTGATTCATAATGTAGGTACAATATTACCATTGGCATATGCTGTTGTTGATTCGAAAAACAACGCATCATGGAAGTAGTTTTTTGAGCAATTCAAGCATGCATATGGTGAAAGACCTTCAATGTGTGTTGTTTCAGATCGGAAAGAGAGTATCATGAAGGCAACATCCATTGTCTATCCCGACATGCCACTGTGATGACCCAAAAGGGGTCATCCCGTATTTTTTCTAGCTAATTCAGTGATCTAAGGTCGTGAAAACCTCCTTCTATCTCTCCTCGATTTGCGTGCGCATCTCGGGAAGCCCTTATGTGAAAAACTGATAAAATGATAATTTTGTATTAGAAATTTGAATAAAGTTGACCTCGGTCAACATTTTTGATAAACGGACCAGAACCCATGATTTGACGGTCCCGGAGGGTCCGTAGGAAAATATGGGACTTGGGCCTATGCCCAGAATCGAATTCCGAGGTCCCAAGTCCGAGAAATGAATTTTTAAAAGAAATTATTTTCTGAAATTAAAAGAGGTTTTTGAAAATGAAATTATATGTGAAGTCTGTGGTATTGGGCTCGGAGCCCGGTACAGGTTCGATATAATATTTGTGCCATACCTGTGAAGTTGGGTAAGAAACAGACTTCATTAGATGTGATTCAGACCTTAAATGCAAATTTTTTAGTAAAAACGTTTTGAGGAATTTCATTGATTTTTGGTTTGACTCGTCGTTTTAGTGTTATTTTATGTGTTTTGAANGGGGGGGGGGGGGGTTCTCGGGTGTGTTTCAGCTAGGTTTTGGGTCCATTTTCCCTATTTTGAACTGCTGAACCTGCATTCTGGTTTCCTTCTATGCGATCGCATAGGAGTAGTCGCGATCGCATAGGAGTAGTCGCGATCGCATAATGTCTCTTTGAGCAGCCCAGACTTTCTTTCAATGCGTTCGCACATACTCTCCTGCGATCACATAGGTATACTTTCCCCTTCTTCGCGATTGCATCTACAACATCGCGATCGCATAGTGTTCCAGCAGGGCATCCAGTTATCTCTTCTACGCAATCGCATTCCATGCTTCGCGATCACGTAGTGTGGAATTTTGGGCAGCAGGTAACTTCTCATACGCGATCGCACACGTGCCTTCGCAATCGCATAGAGCTTTTTGGCCAGTGGCAATTGTTCCTCATACGCGATCGCATTACTTTCCCCGCGATCGCAGTGCTTTAAGCCTGGGCAACCTTTCTTTTCTTCTCCGTGATCGCAATCAATGTTCCGCGATCGCGATTCATTAAACATCTGGGCTGAATATAAGTTTTTCAAAATCGGGGTTTCACCATTTTTAACATATTTTGACTTCTAGAACTCAGTTTTTATCGATTCTTTGAGGGCACACAAATCTAATGGGTAAGTGTTCTTCCAATATAATTTTATGAATTAGTTCTTGTTTTTATCATTTAATTTGTGTTTTGGGTTGAGGGAATTGTGGGTTTTGTAAGAAAACTTCTAAAATGTAAAATCATGATTTGAAAGACCAAATGTTATCGGAATTGGATAAATTTAGTATGGGTGAACTCGTATCGGAATAGGTAATCGAAATTTGTAAAAATTGTCGGGTTCCGAGGTGCAGGACCGGGGGTCGACTTTTGGGTCGATTTTTATAATTTTGTAAAGATTGAAATTTTATTATTCGGAATAGTTCCTTATACATTTTATGTGTATTTTGAAGTTGTTTTAGTTGATTGTGAGCCGTCCAGGGGTCTTTCCGCTCGAGAAGTCTATTTTTGAGTACCGGATTGTCGTCTTTGAGGTAAGTATCTTTCCTAACCTTGTGTGGGGAAACTACCCTTTAGGATTGGGTCTTCCTTGTTGATTGTAGTCCGCGTATGCGGGTTGACGAGTGTGTACTCGGACTTATTTTCAATTAGATCGGCCTTTTAGAATTCGTAGGTTCTTATATTACCTGTGTATGATTTGTAATTGTTACATTTGAATCCTTGGTTGTTAATTTCTTCCCTTCCTTTTTAAATTAGAATTATTTATTTTTGGATTCCTTCGTTGGCAATTTGACCTTACTTGACTTAACTGAATATTCCACCTCTCTTATCATCATGCTATATTTTCTTCCTAACTTTCCTAATTGACTATAGTTAGTGTCATCTAGCTTTATAGTTGGCTAGCCGTAGTTGGAACATCTATTTGTTGGAGTCAAGAATGCTTATGAGTCTTACATTGTGATTTATATGACTATTCCCTTAAGTGCCGCTTAGGTCTAATTCTTAGACATTTATGTTATTGATATTTCCTTGATGTTGCCTATTACTGCGCCTTTGTTTAAGTTGAGTTTATTCCGTGAAGTTAACTATTTAGATGAGATTGGTTATAGCTGTTTCCCTTGCCGGGATCATGTGGTCTCTCTTATTATTCTTGTTGTTGATGATGTTGTGTGCCTTGCTGATTCCCTTGCCGAGATGTTACAGTTTCTATTACTGTTTATGCTGTCAATGGTATTGTTTGCATTGTGATTCCCTTGCCGGGATGTTTATGGTTCTTATTGTTGATTTTCCTTGCCAAACTGTTGTTCTTGATGTTGTTTGGGTGAGGAAGAGTGTAAAGTACGAAGGGTGAAGCCGTGTATTTATTTATTGTGAGGATGAGAGTGTAAAAATACGAAGGGTGATGCCGTGCCATGTTTATTTTATTTAAGCACGAAGGATAATGCCGTGCCATTTTTATTTATTTATTGTGAGGACGAGAGTAGAAGCACGAAGGGTGATGCCGTGCACTTGTTTTGGTAAGGATGAGAGTAAAAGCACGAAGCGTGAATTTTTGCATTATTGTTTCCATTGTCTTGTTTGATAGTTACTGCACTTGTTTTGGTGAGAATGAGAGTAATAACACGAAGGGTGATGCCGTGTTTTGGTGAGGATGAGAGTAAAAGTACGAAGGGTGATGCCGTGCACTTGTCTTTGTATTTTATTCCGTTGTTCTAAATTTGGATATTCCTACTGATCTCTTACTGCATTTATTGACAAGATTTGATATTCCTCCTGTACTGAATGGAAATTTCTGAGCTACGGACTGAGTTCCGATAGATAAATCTTGAGGAGATTTTGATCAAGGGATTTTATTGTAAAGTATTATTGAAAAAGCAATGGTTTCGAAATGATTATATTTGAATGACTTTTACATCGAAAGTATATTTGAAAAGCACTAGTCTTGCCTAAAATGATATTTGAAAGTCATTTATTGGGAAAGCATCTTTGGGAAGTTTCGTATTTTGAAAGAAACTATGGTTTACGTAATTCTCTCTATTAAATATACTTATATCTACTTTTGGAGAAAGTATGTTTTCAAAGGAAACTCTTCCATACTAAAATGATTTTATTTGCAAAATTTTTTCATATGAATTGTTGTTTAAAGATTTCCACCAGTTTATGGATTTTAATGGCTAAGACCCGATGTGAACATACTAACGTAGAGTTGAGTTATTGGGGTTCTCTATTGTATTGTGTTTCCTTTCGGTTTGGCTTATTTTGTTGTCCACCTTTATGTGTATTTTTGTGCTGTTTCGTGATTGATTTCTGTATTTTCCTTCCGCTTTATATTGTCATTGTTGTTAATTATTCCGTGAAGTCTTAGATAGATGTAATGTTCGGTCATTTCTACATTCATGTTATTTATCTTGTAGACCAGTGGTGTCTTGACTAGTCCTCGTCGAGGTTAGTCTTGATACTTACTGGGCACCGCTGTGGTGTGCTCATACCACACTTCTGTGCATTTTTGTTTGCACATATCCAGGTTTTGGTTGTTAGTAGCTGCGCGGATGACTGCTGAGGTGACTCAAGGTAACCTGTTGCTGTGTTCGCAGGCTTCGGAGTCACCTTCCTATTTATTTCAACTGTACTTATTTATTCCTAGACAGTTGTATTTAGATTTGGTAGAAAGATTTCGTAGAGCTTATGACTTGTATTTACCGAGTTTTGGAAAAAATGTAGACTCAGTCAAGATTCCTATTACCGAGATTGTTAAAGTTCTTTTAATATTGTTATTATTCTATAAATGCTAGGCTTACTTAGTCCCTAAGACTAGGTGCCATTACGATATCTAACAGAAGGAAATTGGGTCGTGATAAGTTGGTATCAGAGCTCTAGGTTCATAGGTGCTACGAGTTATAAGCGAGTTTAGTAGAGTCTTGCGGATCAGTACAGAGACGTCTGTACTTATCTTGGAGAGGCTACAGAACATTAGGAAAATTTCACTTCCTTCACCTCTATCGTGCGAATTCATTGATATTGAAGTTTGAAATTATCGTTCCATTCTCTCACCGATGGTGAGGACACAAACTGCAGTTCCTGATGATGTTACCCTGAAGTAAATATCACAAAGGTCATAGACAGAGGCCGACGAGGAGCACGTGCCGAAGTTAAGATGCCTACCAGAGCAGCTGTCGAGGAGTCGCCAGTAATTCTAGTTGGGGGATAGGTAATGAAAGTTCCTGTTGCTACCCCAGACTTCAGGAGGCTTGGGCACAATTTTTGAGTATAATTGGTACATTGACTCAGGCAGGATTGATTCTAGTGCACCAGTTGCTTCACAGATCAGGGGAGGAGTTCAGACTCCCACCGTCTACAGTCCAGAGCAGCGAGATCATATTGATCAGGTACCAGTTGTCATGACAACACGACATGTGGTTCCAGTTCAGCCGTGGTTCGGGTAGCAGCATCATAGGAAGAATATCTTGGACTTGAGAGGTACAAGAAGTACCACCCATCTAAATTTCAGTGGATTGGCTGCAGATGGTGCCCAGGGTTTCTTGGGGGAGTGTCACTATATTCTTCGTACTTCTGGTATTGTGGAGATGAGCGAGATTGCTTTTGTCATGTCTCAGGTCCAGAGTAGTGGGTTGATCAGTAGTACGACATATGAGTTGGGTTCACCTGACCGAGTTAGCTTCACTAGCATGGATTCAGTTTTCGGAGATGCTTTGAGGGAGGTTGCACCTCAGTTCCTTCAGGATGTACGACACGTGGAGTTTGAACAATTGCGTCAGGGCGTTGTCTCACTATTGGAGCATGCCATTAGATTCAGTGAGTTGGCCAGACATGCACTTCGATTGGTTGCTTCAATTAGGAGATGATTCCATAGAGTCATTTGGGAGATTCAGGCATGATATTCGATTCAGCGGGACTCGAGAGTTAGAGTAGGATGCCTCATTTCAGCAGGTAGTAGGGATCGCTCGCCGGTTAGAGAGCACGTGGGACCGGGAGCGAGATGACAAACGATATCAGGGAGAGAGTTCAGGGAGGCAATGAGGCATCGTAGATCGAAGGGATCTACTGGTCCGTATTATGAAGGCAAGGTACGACACGGTAAAAGTTTTGTGGGTCAACCGGTTCAGTTTGCATTACCAGCTTCGCATGGGATTTCAGGTACTCATGGGTCTCATAGGATTCATATTGTGTGTTTTTCCACAGCCATGTCGGTAGCAAGATTGTCTTCAGTGTGGAGATGTTAGCCACAGGGTAAGATATTGTCCCAGGATTCAGGTAGGTGTGTGGTAGCAGGGTATTCAGGTGAATAGAGGGCGCCTAAGAGGGGGATACCCGACCCATTATTGTGTTTCATATAGTAAAATAGAGGCCGTTGTGCCAGATATCATCACTAATGTATGTTTTGATGTGTTACAAAGGAGCACCAATTGTATTTCATTATAGTTCTGCTGGTCGGAACGAGTTCCCTTATTTGTTGTTTCATTTATGGGTGAGTTTCATGTTTTGTATTCCATTTTGTGTTTGCTCCTATTGAGAGACCTCATTACTAGTCCTCGTCACTACTCCACCGAGGTTCGTCTTGATACTTACTGGGAACCGCTGTGGTGTGCTCATACTACACTTCTGTGCATTTTTGTTTGTACAGATCCAGGTTTTGGTTGTTAGTAGCTGCGCGGATGATTGCTGAAGAGACTCAAGGTAACCTGTTGCTGAGTTCGCAGGCTTCAGAGTCACCTTCCTGTTTATTTCAACTGTACTTACTATTTCCTAGACAATTGTATTTAGATTTGGTAGAAAGATTTCGTAGAGCTTAAAACTTGTATATACCGAGTTTTGGAAAAAATGTAGATGTCGCACCCCCTTTTTCCTCGCGGAGATCGGGTTTATAACATTGGTTGGGACAACTCATTCCTTTTGGGAAAGGGGGTTTGCATATTTTGAAGAGTCTCCACCTAACAATTTTAACGGTGCGTTAGGGCACCTAAGGGGTTCAATTATAACTACGTTGCTAACCAGAGACTTAGGTAAGGGATTGAAATTATCCTAAGGGGAAGGTGTTAGGCACCTCTCAGGATCCACATGTGTGGTTCCCGGCCGAATGGTTTCGTGAATTTGTATAGATAGCAAATAACAAATAACAAATAAAGGCTCAAATAAGAGGGGATTTAAGTCTTAAACATGCAGATGTTTGAAAATGGTAAAGGAGATTAGACTTTGCAAAATATTACGAGCTAAGCATATAGAAGGTGTCCTAGGTTTATAATAATATAGATCACATCAATGCAATACCCGGTAATCACTCCTTGAAGAGGGGCTACACGTGGTTGTGAGCATGTAATTTTTCACCTACTAAATACTCCTACGAAATTGGATAAGTAAATTAATTTTATGTATTTTTAGAGAATTTCAGTGTCTATTTGTGAATTATTTGCATTGTATGATCACAATTCATCTTTTAAAATTTATAACATATAAAATAATAACAATTGTTTAAAATTATTTGGCATAATTAGGTTCTTGATAATTAGTTGCATAATTTAATTATTTTTTACTAAAAAAATTACAAAATTTATTCTTTAAATAATTATGGGTACTAAATTAATGGTTTCACTTTTTGATTCACTCATTAATTATATTATAATTAGATAAAGTAGGTTGGAACTAATTAATATATTTTTAGAAATTTTAATTGATGGATTTAGTTTTAATTAACCTAAGGTTTGCTAAAAGAGGGCTAATATTGGTTGGGCAAACTTCCTAAACCAAAATTCCCCTCCTAATACCCAGGCCCAAATCCTTAAACCCGGCCTGACCCAGCCATAAATTGAAATGACCCTGTTTTGTACTTTCCAATCCCAGCCACTGGATCGATTTGATCCAACGGCTCCCGAACTCCCCCCCTCTAAATAGCCTACCGGTGGCGGATCTCCACCAATCGCCCCCAAACGTTTACCCTAGAACCTTCTCTTCCCCCTCAACTCCGTGATGCCATTGGTTTCTCTAGAAAATCACTCACAATCCCTCGATTTCAAATCTGAGAACGCAGAAACCCTAAATTCTTGTGAGTGCAATTCCGCTTCGACTCTGTGACTCAAACACACATGAGTCGATGGCTGTTGACAAGAGCCGTCGATTCATGCGAGTGGGAGTCACTTTTGGAGGTCGCCGGAGTCCGGCCAAACTCCGGCAAGTCGCTGGAGTTCATCCAAACCACTCTCATGGGTATCCCCCTTTCCTTTCTGTTTGTTTCTCATTTTTTTTTATTATGAAAATCATGAATATGTCATTGTTTAATCACTGTTTCTTTTTTTATTTCATTGTATCACTGTTTATGCCTAGATTTATGTTTTCTTCCATTATTTTCTCCTACATGCTCATATTTCTTCTCGATTAATTCAAGCTCCAAACGGATATTCATGTTTTAGTAACTAGGGCTCTGTGATAATCATGTTCTTAGCCTAGGTTTATATCACTGCTTCATATATATGTTTTTTTCCCTTTGATCCGTATTGATTAATTGATTCTACTTGTTTCCTTCCTAAATAATGTTACGAGTTTGTCTGTGTAACTAAGTTAGTATTAGGTTTGCAGATTCCCCTTCTTTACTGTTTTTCGCCTAAGCTAAATTATTAAGATATCTATATGGGTTTAATTAATGGATTCCTATAATAAGCGAGCATGAGTGATTAGCTGTTTACTCAAATTATTAGATCCATGAATTTATGTGTTAATTGATGTTATTGCTTCTTCTTGTAAAAACAGTATGACAGTCTCTATGTGTGTGTTAATCACCAATGGTTGGCTCATGTATTGTTGAGGTTGGTTTAAAATGATATTTAGCCACAATTAGGTACTGACTTCCAATTAATCATAGGCTAACCTAATTTCAACTCTTAGGTTAGATTGACACATTCAATTGACCTAAACAAACTGCCCTCCTCTGTTTCTATTGGTTAATTTCTATAATTTGTTTCTAATAGCTAGTCATGGACACTAAGACCATTAGAATCATCTAGCTGGTTCTAGAAAGTCCTAAGAGGAATTCTAGGATCAGATTAATGTAAAAATCTCAGGGTATAGATGAAATAATCAATATCCTATGGGGTAAAATCTGAAATTTACAAAAGATAGGACATCTAGAAAGCCCTAGCACTGTACAACTGTCCCTTTTGGGCCTGAAAAAGAATGGACAACTGTCCAAATGAAAGAATAATCTGATCCTCTAGGGTAAAATATGCCTTTTTGATACCACCCTAAGTTACTCTATAAATAGAAAAGGATCCCTACACTCTAAGGACACACACAAAATATAGCAGCTGCTGCTCACAAACAAAATTTCCAAAATATCAGTAGAGAACAAAGAAAAAATCTGACTATTTCCTTAGAACAAAAATCCATCAAGATATTATTTTGGTTCTCAGCTTCTTGTTCTTCCTGGGTATCCTGATTCTGAGAACTTTAACTGTCTATACTCGAAACTCCTGGGTTAATTTCCTGCTGGGGTTGTTTGGTTTTGGGTTTGCTGTTTGTTGCTACTGGGTTTTTCTTCTTTTTGCTGATTTTCATCTCACCATGACCTTTATTTGGCCAGCTTTCTTTTGTTATATTGCTCTTTGAAAATTTATGTAACGCTTCACCCTTAATAAAATTTTCAGATTTGAATCTTTTCCTTCTATTTGCTGTGTTAATCTGTTATTTATTTTGTCACTGAAACTTTCTTTTTCCTGTTGTATGAAAAATCTGAAATGTAATGCTTAACATAACAATTAGCTTTATGGGTAAGTGAATCCGATGTATTTGTCATCTTTTGAAGTTATTTTGTTGGTATGTGATTAATAGAGTTTGGTTTTTGTCTTTGTGTTTAGACTATGAATTTTTTGTTGTTAGTATTCATAAGAATGAGTTGGATGTTTGCTTTGTGTCTGCCTCAGTTTTTACTGAGATAATCTACACTAGGGTAGATGAATTTGACCTTCTAATGGTCAAATTCAACCCATAGTAGTGCACAAACATTAGTTACTTACTGAAATTACGCCCCTTTAGGGTACAAATTGTAAAAGGCAAAGGCAGGGAATCTGAACCCCCAAATGGTCAGATTCACTCCTTAAAAATGCCTAGAGTAGTAAAAGTCTTTGTATGGATACTTGCTGAAATTTGTCAGGTAGCATACAGTTGAATTTTAAGGATCTAATAGGGTGGCATCACTGGAATTGAATATGGTCTCTTTCATGATCAGGTTCATTCCTGGAAGAATGCATAAAAAATGTCCTTTTAGTACCATGTAGTATAACATCATTAGAGTCAGATCTGACCCCTTAATGGTCAGATTTGCTCTGAAGGATGCATAACACACCTACTTATTTGGGTGCTCTGAAATTGCAAATGGAGACACAAGCGCATAGTCATAGAGAACCCAAGTTGGAGCAACCAGTTTAGAAGCTTTAATTTTCAGTTATCTTTATCTAAAAATTGTATTTTTAGTAGAAGCTGTAACTTCGTTTCAGATTTGTAATTTACTCAGACTTACTTTTTCATAATTTACAACAATAATGTAGAACTCAATGTGTATATCAAAAAGTATGAGTTTAGGTCATTTGAAGTTGATAAAACTATTTCAATCAATGTTCTATGTGTTTATTTGACTTTTTGAATGTGTGATTTGTAAATCAGTAGTTTTAGACCTTTCCTTGTTAGCATGCTTTAGTTGCGTAACTTAGCTTTCCTCTTCTTACAAAAATAGCTTAAAACTAGGATTGACCGAAATGGTTAAACAATTTGGGGCTAAAATATGGCCATAGCCCGAAACATGCTATCTGTAGATTAATGAACATCATTTCAGGCAAGCCTTTAGGTAGAGTGATACCTTTAGTGTGAAAATTTGTTAAAGAATCGAATATTATTCCAAAATTACCATAACCTACACTCGGGAGTGGCAACTCGTGCCCCCGACCCTCAACTCCAAACAATTAATAAAAATGCACATAGCAACCACGGGTGCATTTCATGTGACATGTTTGCCATGTGCTCAAAACAACAAGTGTACGCCATCGTAACTTGTCCAACATAAATCCATAAACATCCTAATCAATCTTAAAACCAAAAAGCTCTTTCAAAAAATAGAAAACCTAAAGAATGATCGAACGTTGCCTCAAATAGGTGTTACAAAACCGTCACGGCCATAGTCCTGACTACGTAATCTACACTCGGGTGCGACAATTCATGTCCCCGACTTCAACCAAACTATAATAAAATAAACATGTTGTGAATCGCAGGTGCATTTCATGTGGTTGCAATGTGTATCAAAACAACAAGTGTACGACATCGTGACTTGTTCCACAAAATAATTTCATAAATATTAAAAGCGGTTCAAAAGTTTAAAAAATGCACAGTAGGTTCAAAATATTCAAATAATCAGATAATTAGGCCAAACATCAATAGTTAAGCGACCGTGCTAGAACCACGGAATTTGGGAGTGCCTAACACCTTCTCCCAGGTTAACAGAATTCCTTACCCGGATTTTTGGTATGCAGACAACTTAAAACAAAGTTTAAATTTTCTCGATTTGGGATTTCAATAAAACGGTGTCCCAGAACATCGTCAAAAATCTGGGTGGCGAATCTGAAAACTAATAAAAATCCCAAATCCGAATAATGTCACTTTAATTGAAAAAAACTCCCTTATTACCCTTCATTAATTCTGGGGGGTATTGACAAAGGAGGTGTGACAGCTATGGCGACTCTGCTGGGGATCGAACTCAGAATCTCTGGTTCAGGGTTCAAGAATTCGAGCTTAGAATAGCTGTTATATTTGGCTTTCATTATTACCTGATTTTACATGTTTAAACCTAATGTGCTAAATGTCGTTTTTTTACCTCTTTGATATTATCTGAACTGTATATAAATTGCGCCGAAACCCCATTGTCTCTGAGTCTTCTAAATCATATGGGAAGTGTGCACTTCGTGTGATTTCTTTTCTGTTAGAGTCATATCCAAATTTTAGAACGAGGTACGGACAAGTTGCAAAGCCGGTGAAGCTTCTGTATTCCCGGTACGCTGTCCCGACCTTGGCTCGAGCTGTCCCCTGGGGTAAACCTGGCCTAGAACAAAACCCCAGGTCTAAACCTAGAATAACAAAACCTCATGCCGGATCCCTAGTAGGAACGCTTATTTGCATCATGCGCATTTGACTTAGGGGACTCAACACAGGGGTTGGGTCCGTCTAGGACAGGTTTACCCGAAATAAAAGACTATCCTGACGCATCTTACCTGCTACGTGTGCATTTATTTGTTTTTATACCTGACAGTGTTGGAAAATTCCTTCGGATGCGTTCTCGGGCAGCATGACGCAACCGGGAAGAAAGAGCAGGTCATAAATTACTTGAGCAAGATGTTCACAAGCTATGAAACCAAGTATACTCTGTTGGAAAGAACTTGCTGCGCTCTAACTTGGGTTGCTCAGAAGCTCTGACATTATTTGTTGGCTTATACCACCTACCTCATCACTAGGCTGGATCCTTTGAAGTACATATTCCAAAAGCCAATGCCCACCGGAAGATTAGCAAAATGGCAAATCCTACTCACAGAATTCGACATTGTCTATGTCACCCGCACAACCATGAAAGCTCAAGCCTTGGACGATCATCTAGCTGAGAATCCGGTTGATGATGAATACCAACCTTTGAGCACTTATTTTCCGGATGAGGAAGTCAATTCCGTTGAAGTAATCTTAGAAGGCACTGACACCTGGAAAATGTTCTTTGACGGAGCAGTCAATTCAAAAGGTGTTGGGATATGGGCAATCTTGATTTCGCCCACAAGACAACACTATCCTGCCGCGACCCGCCTCTGTTTCTTCTGTACAAATAATACTACTGAATATGAAGCTTGTATAATGGGCATGAACATGGCCATTAACATGGATGTAGAAAATTTTTTGATCATGGGGGATTCTGATTTGATCATCAAGCAGGATCAAGGAGAGTGGGAAACTCGAGACATTAAGCTCCTTCCATACAAAAAACATATGGAAGACCTTAGCAAGCGATTCAAATTTTTTGAGTTCAGATATATTCCTCGATGCCACAACGAGTTAGCCGATGCACTGGCTACCCTAGCTGCAATGCTACCATATCCAGGTAATGTTCACATTGACCCGTTAGAGATTTAAATCAAGGAAAGGCATGGTTATTGCAACACGGTCGAAGTATAACCCTACTTCCAACCATGGTATCATGATATCAAAAGATTCTTGAAGACAAAAGAATATCCAGAGCAGGCCAACGGAGACCAAAAGAGAACCATCCGAAGGCTCGCCAACAGTTTCTTCCTAAGTGGGGAAGTACTGTATAAAAGGACTCCCGATCTAAATTTTTTAAGATGTGTAGATTCCAAAGAAGCCGAAAGGATTATGAGCGAGGTGCATTCAGGAGTATGCGGTCCTCACATGAACGGGTACGTCCTCGCAAAGAAAATCTTGCGGGATGGGTATTATTGGATGACCATGGAAAAAGATTGTTTCAACTTTGTCCGGAAATGCCATAAGTGTCAGATACACGGCAATTTGATCCATGCACCACCCTTAGAACTACATCCTATGTCAGCACCCTGGCCTTTGCTTGCCTGGGGAATGGATGTCACCGGGCCGATTGAGCCAAGGGCCTCAAACGGGCATAGATTCATCTTGGCTACTATCAACTATTTCACAAAATGGGTCGAGGCAGTCACGTTCAAAGCTGTCACTAAGAAAGCAATGGTGGATTTCGTGCATTCTAATATCACATGTCGTTTTGGTATTCCAAAAACTATCATTACCGACAATGCCGCAAATATGAACAGTAACTTGATGAGGGAGGTATGTGAATAGTTCCAAATCACACACCGCAACTCCACTCCTTACCGGCCCAAAGACTATGGCGCTGTTGAAGAAGCAAACAAAAGCATCAAGAAAATTCTCAGGAAAATGATTCAAACATCCAGGCAATGGCACGAGAAGCTGCCTTTTGCATTGTTGGGATATCGCATGACCGTGCACATGTCGGTTGGGGCTACTCCTTACCTATTGGTTTATGGCACTGAAGCCGTAATACCCGCAGAAGTTGAAATTCCTTCCCTTCGGATCATTGTCGAAATAGAAATTGAGGATGATGAATGGGTCAAAAACCGACTGGATCAATTAACTCTGATTGATGAGAAAAAGATGACCGCAGTGTGCCACGGGCAGTTGTACCAACAAAGAATGGCCCGCGCTTACAACAAGAAAGTGCGACCTAGGAACTTCGAAGTGGGGCAACTTGTCTCAAGACGTATCCTCCCGCACCACGAAGAGGCGAAAGGAAAATTCGCGCCGAATTGGAAAGGTCCATACATCATAAGGTAATTGATACCAAAAGGAGCGTTATACCTGGGGGACATATAAGGAAATGACCCCGAAACGACTGTCAATGCAGATGCAGTCAAAAGGTACTACGTTTGATCCTCCATATAATATTAAATGTTCTCCGATTAAGGTGACTAAGGCTTTCATTCTCGCTACCCAAACACCATTAACCTTTTTGCAAACCCTTTGAGCCGGTTACCCTTCTTTTATTACCCTCTTTAGAAACCGAAAGTGTTATTGAATAAAAAAAAAATGAAAAAAAGAGAAAAGGAAAAAAAAGAACAAAATAAAAATCAATAGAAAAACAAAAACAAAAACAAAATATTTCCTTGAACTACGTTCGACTTGATTCTGAAAGGATATATAGGCAGCCTCTCCGTGGGGTTCAGTCACACCAAAATAAAAATCCACATTTCCCCAAGAGTTAAGCTGGGGAACGTGTTGAGATTCGACAATGATTCGCCTGAAAAGTTCCAAAGTTGTAATTCAACTCAAATTCTTTTACCCTCAAATCCTGTTCAAGTCCTTCTGATCAATCGGCGAAGGAAAGTCAAAATTAGAAGATACAGCTATTTGGATCGAACATGAGCAAGCAGAGAAATTAAAATGAGAGAGTCTTATCAGTGAAAACCCACATGGGCACCATAAGGCGATGACGAGTAGATAAATTAAAAATGAGAGAGTCTTGTTAGTGAAAACTCACAAAGAGCACTACAGGGCGATGGCAAGAAGAGAAATGAGAGAGGTTAGTCGGTGAAAACCCGAAAAGGGCACCGCTGATAAAAAAAAAGGGTGATTTGCTTACTGATATCGACATGGTCTTGGGCAAGGTTTCTCGACCTCGAGTTAAAAGTTGTGACGAATTTCTGAGAGTCAGATGGTTTATATAGATCATGCATCCAGTCCAAGACGCATGTCATGTTCATCAAAGGTCGCGTACACTCCAGATAAGTCCTTCGTCTCTTCCCCGAAAGGGATATTTCTTGTCAAAATTCATTGTCTCCATTTCTTTGTTATTCTCTTTCAATATCTTTCAGTTCGACTCTGTTTCTAAGGTAAAACAAAGAAAATATGGCAAAACTGATTTACAGGGTTCTCGTTTAACGCAAGCCAACATGCAAAGGGCACTAAGCCTCATCAGGGGCATCAAGTCAATCCCGACTGGCAGCAACAACCGATGATTTAAACACAACTCTTGAAGGGAGAAGATCAAATCGAAATGCCTATAAAGGCAATTGAAGTGAAAGGTTAAGTCCCACGTGGCTAACCCCCTCGGAAAAGATTGAAAAGCCGAAATGCTCCAAATGCCTTAAAGTCAAATGGAAGGAAAATAAAAAATAAAAGGCCGATGAAGGCAAAATAGAGTTGGAAAGCTTAAGTCCCATGAGACTAACCGATGCAGCAGAGTTTGAGGGGGGCGAAAATTCCCCCGATACTCCGAAAATCCAAAACAAAGGCAAGTGAAAGGCCTACAAAGGCAGAATAAAGTTGAAATATTAGGTCTCACGTGACCGATCACCACAACAAAAGCTGGAAAGCCAAGGTCCCCAAATTTGAAAGTGAAACCCAATCCCTAGAAAGCAAGCAAGCAGATGGGATCTTCGTCAAAAGAGCCGAGATCAAACAGTTGAAATAATCAAGGTCGCAATACCAACCACCATTTCAAACTAACAAATTGATCTTTGTTGAAATAAGAACAGGTGAAACTCAAAATCAACCGTGCAAAAAGCAGGTGCAACCAAGAGAAAAGGCGCAAGAGCTAAAAGCAGCTCTGCAGCAACAACTCCAAAAGAGAAGTTTTCTCCAAAATCCTTTCCCGCATTCATTCAAATGTTTAAAACAGCTCAAACCTGAAATAGTATAGGGTCTTCAGACATTGGATCCACCTTTTCCGACAAAGGGTATATACTCCCTGGTCGATGCCAATTAAGAGTATTGTAATGACCCGGTCGGTCGTTTTAAGAATTTGCGCCCCGATCCCCTATTTACCACTTCTCCCATGTCTATTTATGTTATTGGAACTTGTCGGAGCGTTGAGTGATGAAATCCTGGGTGATTTTGGACTCATAGTCCATAAATGTGGAATTTAGCTTTAGAAATCTGGCCGTAGCTAGATCTGTGTGAAGACGGATCTGGAATGGAATTCCATCGACTCTGTTTAGCTCCGTTGGGTGATTTCGGGGTTAGGAGCGTGCTCAGAATGTGTTTTCGAGGTCGGTTGTGGATTTAGGCTTGGATTGGCGAAAGTTAGAATTTCGGCGATTTCGGCTGATAGGTGAGATTTGGATATCGGACTCGAAACGGATTTCTGAAAGTGACAGCAGGCCCGTAATATCGTTTATGACTTGTGTGCAAAATGTGAGGTCATTCGGATGAGTTTAGACGTGTTTCAGCGTCGGATGTGAATTCTAGAAATTTCCTAAGTTCTTAGGCTTGAATCTATGCAGAATTGATGATTTTGATGTTATGAGATGTGTTTTTAAGGCTCGAACAAGTTTGAATGAGGTATTAGGGTTGGTTGGTAGGTTTGGTTGAGGTCCCGGGGGCCTCGGGTGTGTTTCGGGTGCCCAAACGGGCATATTTTGGCCTAAGTCCTTTGCTGGGTTTTCTGGTTTTACAACAGCAGGTTTTTGGTCATTGCGATCGCGTAGTGTTAAGTTGAGACCGGTGGAATTTGTGCTTCGCGATCGTGCTAGTCCCTCCGCGATCGTAGTGGTCTGGGCACTTGGTCTCCACGATTGCATGCCTGGAATCGCAATCGCATAGTGCACCTTAGGCTTGGGGACCATTTTATACTTCCTCTACGCGGTTGCGTAAAGCCAACCGCGATCGCGTAGCTTTGGTGAGAGAAGGTCTGCGATCGCAGACCCTTAGCCGCGTTCGCATTGAGGAAAATTAAGGCGCGTGTGGGATATCTCATTGCGATCGCGACTGTATGTCCGCGATCGCATATAACAAATGCCTGGGCAGTCTTTTAAAGACCCAAATCCGAGGGTTTATGCTATTTTCCATATTTTCGAATTTGAGGGCTGGGGAAGGGCGATTTTTGAAGACTTTTTCACCTGGGTAACTTGGGTAAGTGATTTCTATCCATTATAGATCAATTTTCATGATTCCAATCTTAAATCCAACCTTTAATTTGAAATATTTTGGGCAGAAAATGGGAAAAATAGGATGAACTTCATAGACCGAATTATTGAGTTTTGATTGGGTGTTTGAACTCCGATTTGTGAGATTCTTATATGGTTAGACTCGTGAGTGAATGGGTGTCCGAAAAATATAAATTTTACCCGATTCCGAGATGTGGGCCAGGGGGACTTTTTGGGTGAATTTCCTAATTTCGCATATTAGCTTATAAATAATTAGCTATTTTGTTCCCTTGAAGTGATATTTACACCATGCAATCAATTTGAATAGATTTGGGCCACCCGGAGTGAGATACTCGTGGCAAGAGCTGCGTATTGAGTTGATTAGCGCAGTCCAGGTAAGTGGCTTGCCTAATTCTGTGTTGGGGACTTTCCCTTAGGCATTTTGTACTGATTTTTGTTATGTGGACGCCATGTACGCGAGGTGATGAGTGCGTATACAGGCCATTGTTGCTAAAATCCTATTTTACTCCCATGAAATTGCTCATTTTCATTCATATATTAATGTTTCCTATCTTAATTGAGAAGATAGCCTAAGAGTAAGCATGCCTACCTGTTCTGACTTGAATTCCTCTTATTTGCTACTAGTCACATCATGCTTAGGTAGTTTTACTCTATCCTTACCTGTTATTTTTCCTTGATTGTTTACTTAAGACATAATTGACATGCTTCTGCTTTGCATATTTAAATTGGGACTACGGACCGAGATCCGGGAACTTTCCCCCTGTACTGAGATGCATATTTAAATTGGGACCACAGACCGAGATCCGGGAGCTTTCCCCCTGTACTGAGATGCATATTTAAATTGGGACTACAAACAAAGATACGGGAGCTTTCCCCGTGTACTGCATTGCACATTTACTGTTGAGATATATGCTGTGCTGAGCCGAGGGATCTCTTAATGTTATTACATCTTTCCATTTTCGTTAATCCTGTTTATCATTGCTTGTCTATTTTTCACTGTTTTAAAATTATATATTGACTTGTTTTACAAACTCAGTAGGGCCTCAACCTGACCTCGTCACTACTTGACTGGGGTTAGGCTTGGAACTTACGAAGTACCGAACGTGGAGTACTTACGCTCTTTCCTGCGCATGTTTTCCCCATGTGCAGATCCAGGTACCAGCACCCAGTATCATGGCTATGGGTCGTCTAGCAGCAGCCAGGAGACCGCGAGGTAATTTTGCCGCGTCCGCAGAATCCCACGAGTCCCCTTCTACTCTAGTATAGACATATAAGACTTGTATATTTTCTCCACTGTTTCATTGTATAGAGCTACATTTAGTACAGAGCTTGTGACTATGGTGACATTCCGGGTTTTGATAAGTAAAAATGTAAATGCTGAGCATCTACGTTATATCTACTTGAGATCTTTTCTGTTTTTATTTTTATTGATTCTGTCATTTCTACAAATTTTAGGCTTACCTAGTCACTGCCGTCACGATACCTTTCAGAGGGTAAATTGGGTCGTGACAGGTATACACTCCCTAATTGATTTTCTTTTCCCGACGTGGGTGCACACGCTCCCTAGTCGATGCCAATTAAGGACATACACTCCCTAATTGATGTTTTACTTTTCCAATTAAGGGTATACAGTCCCTAATTGATGTCTTGCCTTTTCAATTAAGGGTATACACTCCCTAATTGATTCTTTTCTTTTCCAATTAAGGGTATACACTCCCTAATTGATGCTTTTCTTTTCCAATTAAGGGTATACACTCCCTAATTGACGCTTTTCTTTTTTAATTAAGGGTATACACTCCTTAATTGATGCCTTTCTTTCCCAATTAAGGGTATACACTTCCTAATTGATGTCTTGCTTTTACAATTAAGGGTATACACTCCCTAATTGATGCTTTGCTTTTCCAATTAAGGGTATACACTCCCTAATTGATTTTCTTTTCCCGACATAGGTGCACACGCTCCCTAGTCGATGCCAATTAAGGGTATACGCTCTATAATTGATGTTTTACTTTTCCAATTAAGGGTATACACTCCCTAAACTCCCTAATTGATGTTTTTCTTTTCCAATTAAGGGTATACACTCCCTAATTGATGCTTTTCTTTTCCAATTAAGGGTATACACTCTCTAATTGATTTTCTTTTCCCGACATGGGTGCACACGCTCCTTAGTCGATGCCAATCAAGGGCATACACTCCCTAATTGATGTTTTACTTTTCAAATTAGGGGTATACACTCCCTAATTGATGTATTGCTTTTCCAATTAAGGGTATACACTCCCTAATTGATTCTTTTCTTTTCCAATTAAGGGTATACACTCCCTAATTGATGTTTTACTTTTCCAATTAAGGGTATACACTCCCTAATTGACACTTTTCTTTTCCAATTAAGGGTATACACTCCCTAATTGATGCTTTTCTTTTTCAATTAAGGATATACACTCCCTAATTGATGCTTTTCTTTTCCAATTAAGGGTATACACTCCCTATTTGATGCTTTTCTTTTCCAATTAAGGGTATACACTCCCTAATTGATTTTCTTTTCCCGACATGGGTGCACACACTCCCTAGTCGATGCCAATTAAGGGTATACACTCCCTAATTGATGTTTTTCTTTTTCAATTAAGGGTATACACTCCCTGATTGGTCCTTTTCTTTTCTAGCATAGAGTATACAATCCCTAGTTGCTTTTATTTTGCCACCCCAACGGATTTTTCTTTGATATTTAGGGTATCCACTCCCTAGTCTGCAATAACTCCGGATGCACTGCTCCCGGCTTTTCACCGCTTTCAATAACAAAATAATGTAGAATTTACTTACAATAACTCACGAAATTTTCCTAGTGAAAACTGGGGCAGAAAATTTCGTTCGTTTGTTTTGGGTTTCGTGCAGATTACAATTTTAGGACATTGGAACTCGAGATGACCAAAAGAAGAAGTTTCGATCCAAAAAATAATAAAACAAAAGAAGAAAGAGAAGATTGAATCCAAAAGCGTAGAAACGGGGAAGATATGGACTATTAAGAGCGAGATTGAAGTCATCCGTCTAGTATATCCTGCCCTGGTCCGAGGAACGATAAGACAAAACCAGCACCTGCGGCTAAAAAACATCAAGATCCAAGTCAGAGTCAAAAGCGCAGAAATGGGGAAGATATGGACTATTAAGAGCGAGATTGAAGTCATCCGTCCAGTATATCCTGCCCTGATCCGAGGAACGATAAGACGAAACCAGCACCTGCGGCTAACAAGCATCAAGATCCAGGTCAGAGTCAGCCAAAAGATCAAGACTCAAGACCAAGTTTTAGATAGGAACCTTGTAACTAGAAGTTGATAGGTTTAGTTAGTCTTTCGTTTTATTGCTTTGGTGTAATAAGGAGATCCGCAGCAGTAACAACAACAATCATAGTGAAATCATAGTTACCCGGTAGTCCCAGCTACCAGAACTTCCAGAACTACACTGACCTGATTCCTTTATAGCCAAGGATATGTAGGCAACCTTTGAAGCAGAGTTCGGTCAAACTTTAAAAAAAAACGCTTAACATGGAGTATTTGAACAGGTAAAAGTTGTTCATAACTGCTCACTTTGTCTTTGCCCGAAAACTCTTCGTGTTTCCGAGCAAAGATGTGCAGCTGTGAGCATGTAATTTTTCACCTACTAAATACTCCTACAAAATTGGATAAGTAAATTAATTTTATGGATTTTTTTTGAATTTCAGTGTCTATTTGTGAATTATTTGCATTGCATGATCACAATTCATCTTTTAAAATTTATAACATATAAAATAATAACAATTTTTTTTAAATTTTTATATTATGTGGCATAATTAGGTTCTTGATAATTAGTTGCATAATTTAATCATTTTTTACTAAGAAAATTACAAAATTTGTTCTTTAAATAATTATGGATACTAAATTAATGATTTCACTTTTTGATTCACTCATTAGTTATTATAATTAGATAAACTAGGTTGGAACTAATTAATATATTTTTAGAAATTTTAATTGATGAATTTAGTTTTAATTAACCTAAGGTTTGCTAAAAGAGGGCTAAAATTGATTGGTCCATCTCCCTAAACCCAAATCGCGCTCCTAATGCCCAGGCCCAAATCCTTAAACCCAGCGTGCCCCAGCCATAAATCAAACGACCCCGTTTTGTACCCTCCAATCCCAGCATTGGATCGATTTGATCCAGCGGCTCCCAAAATTCACCCTCTAAACTATATAAGTGTCCGAACGGACCCCTACCCCCAGAACCCCCCACTCTCTCGTCTCTCTCCCTGGACCAAACCCTAGCCGCCCTCAAACACTCACCGCCTCCGCCGGCCGTAAATAGCCTACCGGTGGCGGATCTCCACCAATCGCCCCCAAACGTTTACCCTAGAACCTTCTCTTCCCCCTCAACTCCGTGCTGCCATTGGTTTCTCTAGAAAGTCACTCACAATCCCCCGATTTCAAATATGAGAACGCAGAAACCCTAAATCCTTGTGAGTGCAATTCCGCTTCGACTCTGTGACTCAAACTCACATGAGTCGATGGCTCTTGACAAGAGCCGCCACTTCATGCGAGTGGGAGTCACTTTTGGAGGTCGCTGGAGTCTGTCCAAACTCCGGCAAGTCGCTGGAGTTCATCAAAACCACTCTCACGAGTATCCCCCCTTCCTTTCTGTTTGTTTCTTATTTTTTTTATTATGAAAATCATGACTATGTCATTGTTTAATCACTGTTTATTTTTTTTATTTCATTGTATCACTATTTATGCCTAGATTTATGTTTTCTTCCATTACTTTCTCCTACCTGCTCATATTTCTTCTCGATTAATTCAAGCTCCAAACGGATATTCATGTTTTAGTAACTAGGGCTCTGTGATAATCATGTTCTTAGCCTAGGTTTATATCACTGCTTCATATATATGTTTTTTTTCCTTTGATCCGTCTTGATTAATTGATTCTGCTTGTTTCCTTCCTAAATAATTTACGAGTTTGTCTGTGTACCTAAGTTAGTATTAGGTTTGCAGATTCCCCTTCTTTACTATTTTTCGCCTAAGCTAAATCATTAACATATCTATATGGGTTTATAAATAGATTCCTATAATAAGTAAGGATGAGTGATTACCTGTTTGCTCAAATTATTAGATCCATGAATCTTTGTGTTAATTACTGTTATTGCTTCTTCTTGTAAGAACAGTATTACAGCCTCTATGTGTGTGTTAATCACCAATGGTTTGCTCATGTATTGTTGAAGTTGGTTTAAAACAATATTTAGCCACAATTAGGTACTGACTTCCAATTAATCATAGGCTAACCTAATTTCAACTCTTAGGTTGGATTGACACATTCAATTGACCTAAACAAACTGCCCTCCTCTGTTTCTATTGGTTAATTTCTATAATTTGTTTCTAATAGTTAGTCATGGACACTAAGACCATTAGAATCATCTAGCATGTTCTAGAAAGTCCTACGAGGAATTCTAGGATCAGATTAATGTTAAAATCTCAGGGTATAGATGGAATAATCAATCTCCTAGGGGGTAAAATCTGAAATTTACAAAAGATAGGACATCTAGAAAGTCCTAGCACTGTACAACTGTCCCCTTTGGGCCTGAAAAAGGAGGGACAACTGTCCAAATGAAAGAATAATCTGATTCTTTAGGGTAGAATATGCCTTTTTGATACCACCCTAAGTTACTCTACAAATAGAAAAGGATCCCTACACTCTAAGGACACACAGAAAATATAGCAGCTGCTGCTCACAAACAAAATTTCCAAAATATCAGTAGAGAACAAAGAAAAAATCTGACTATTTCCTTAGAACAAAAATCCATCAAGATATTATTTTGGTTCTCAGCTTCTTGTTCTTCCTGGGTATCCTGATTCTGAGAACTTTAACTGTCTATACTCGAAACTCCTGGGTTAATTTCCTGCTGGGGTTGTTTGGTTTTGGGTTTGCTGTTTGTTGCTGCTGGGTTTTTCTTCTTTTTGCTGATTTTCATCTCACCATGACCTTTATTTGGCCAGCTTTCTTTTGTTATATTGCTCTTTGAAAAGTTATGTAACGCTTCACCCTTAATAAAATTTTCAGATTTGAATCTTTTCCTTCTATTTGCTGTGTTAATCTGTTATTTATTTTGTAACTGAAACTTTCTTTTTCCTGTTGTATGAAAAATCTGAAATGTAATGCTTAACATATCAATTAGATTTATGGGTAGATGAATCCGATGTATTTATCATCTTTTGAAGTTATTTTGTTGGTATGTGATTAGTAGAGTTTGGTTTCTGTCTTTGTGTTTAGACTATGAATTTCTTGTTGTTAGTATTCATAAGAATGAGTTGGATGTTTTCTTTGTGTCTGCCTAAGTTTTTACTGAGATAATCTGCACTAGGATAGATGAATTTGACCTTCTAATGGTCAAATTCACCCCATAGTAGTGCACAAACATTAGTTACTTACTGAAATTACGCCCCTTTAGGGTACAAAATATATGGTTGAAAAAGCATTAAGGCAGGGAATTTGAACCCCCAAATGGTCAGATTCACTCCTTAAAAATGCCTAGAGTAGTCAAAGTCCTTGTATAGATACTTGCTGAAATTTGTCGGGTAGCATACGGTTGAATGTTAAGGGTCTAATAGGGTGGCATCACTGGAATTGAATCTCGTCTCTTTCATGATCAGGTTCATTCCAGGAAGAATACATAAAAAATGTTCTTTTTAGTACCATGTAGTATAGCATCATTAGAGTCAGATCTGACCCCTTAATGGTCAGATTTGCTCTGAAGGATGCATAACACACCTACTTATTTGGGTGCTCAGAAATTGAAAATGGAGGCACAAACGCATAATCATAGAGAACCCAAGTTGGAGCAACCAATTTAGAAGCTTTAATTTTCAGTTCTCTTTATCTAAAAAATGTATTTTTAGTAGAAGCTGTAATTTCGTTTCAGATTGTAATGTACTCAGACTTACCTTTTCATAATTATTATAATATAAGATTGGACATTATATTTATTGTATTAGCAGTCTTTCCTTTCAGTATGTATGTGTTCCTATAATTTTCAGAAAAAATGTGAATAATTAGCTCCAGATTTGTTTTGAGTACACTGGACCCAAACATGGCTATTCTGGATAGTTTAAAATGGACCAAGCTATTGATAATGGCCCGTCAGGGCTTGAGCATAATCCAGTGGGCTTGGAAAATGGAAAAGCCTTTAGCCTCAAGGCTGTTTATTCTCAAATTTAAGTACAAAGTTTCATGCGTTAATCTTTTAAGTATTCAAATTTGATTGAAAAATTCAAAAGCACCCTTTCTAAATATTTCTTACAATTTTGCGTTCAAATCAACCTGTCCAAAAGACCCTGTAAATACCTATTGAAGTTCTGAAAATGACTACTTTTAGATCAAAGGAATTTTGAAGTATATACAAATATGAATTTTCTATTCAAAGTATTTTCTTATCAGATTCATCTCGTGTTCTTCAGAGTACAAAATTTACAGCAATATGTAGAACTCAATGTGTATATAAAAAAGTATGAGTTTAGGTCATTTGAAGTTGATAAAACTATTTCAGTCAATGTTCTATTTGTTTATTTGACTTTTTGAATGTGTGATTTGTAAATCAGTAATTTTAGACCCTTCCTTGTTAGCATGCTTTAGTTGTGTAACATAGCTTTCCTCTTCTTACAAAAATAGCCTAAAACTAGGATTGGCCGAAAGGGTTAAACAATTTGGGGCTAAAATATGGCCATAGCCCGAAACATGCTATCTGTAGATTAATGAACATCATTTTAGGCAAGCCTTTAGGTAGAGTGATACCTTTAGTTTAAAAATTTGGTAAAGAATCGAATATTATTCCAAAATTACCATAACCTACACTCGGGAGTGGAAACTCGTGCCCCGGCCCTCAACTCCAAACAATTAATAAAAATGCACATAGCAACCACGGGTGAATTTCATGTGACGTGTTTTCCATGTGCTCAAAATAACAAGTGTACGCCATCGTAACTTGTCCAAGATAAATCCATAAACGTCCTAATTGATCTTAAAACAAAAACGCTCTTTCAAAAAATAGAAAACCTAAAGAATGATCAAACATTACCTCAAATAGGTGTTACAAAATCGTCACGGCCATAGTCCTGACTACGTAATCTACACTCGGGTGCGACAACTCATGTCCCCGACTTCAACTTCAAACTATAATAAAATAAACATGTTGTGAATTGCGGGTGCATTTCATGTGGTTGCAATGCGTATCAAAACAACAAGTGTACGACATCGTGACTTGTTCCACAAAATAATTCCATAAATATTAAAACCGGTTCAAGAGGTTAAAAAATGCACAGTAGGTTCAAAATATGTAAATAATCAGATAATTAGGCCAAACATCAATAGTTAAGCGACCGTGCTAGAACCACGAAATTTGGGAGTGCCTAACACCTTCTCTCTGGTTAACATAATTCCTTACCCGGAGTTTTGGTATGCAGACAACTTAAAACAGAGTCTAAATTTTCTCGGTTTGGGATTTCAATAAAACGGTGTCCAGAACATCGTCAAAATCCGGGTGGCGACTCAGAAAAATAATAAAAATCCCAAATCCGAATAATGTCACTTTAATTGGAAAAACTCCATTATTATCCTTCATTAGTTCTGGGGGGTAGTGACAAAGGAAGTGTGACAGTGGTATTAGCGCACCGGTCATCATATCCATATTCTACCCTTCCCACCCCGTAAAGGTGATTAAAGCGCGTGTTGGTCACGAAACTTATTGCGTGCTATTACCCGTCCCATCCTATCAGTCCTGGAGGAAGTTAGGGACTACTATTCCTAGATGGTGATTACTAGGCTGAACCTTTAGTTTTAAAGGACAAAATGCTAAACGACAAACAAAACAATTAGGACTGCAAATACAGGGAAACATATAGAGGCAGATATGAGGCTTAGATATTCCTCCCCAAATTATACACATAAATAGCACAACTAAAACACAAGTAAAGTCTTTAACTTTAGGAGCTAAAGCATGATGTCTAGGCGAGAATACAGTAATGAGGCAGTGTTTTTACTGAGTTTCAGAGAAAAGGATCTTTACCAGATTCAGACTATCGATCCTGACCTATTATTATCCAAATGACACACAGAAAGAAGGCAGATATCCAGTTTTAATAAGTTTAATACCTAAGGCATGCCTAGGCGTATTAAGCCGCTCTAGTTACACAATTTTAGCTTTAGTTTAGAAAAAGGTTGTTAGGCGGGTAAGTCTGTTTTTAATCTTAACCAAGATTAAGGGGTTAATATAAATGCAATCCTAAGAACATGGCATCTAAATGCAAAACAAGGTGCAGAAGGATGCAAATTTTTACATGCTGTTCTAAATGCATGAGCGTCCTCAATATTAGAATCTATTTTTTAGCGAGATTCATTAACACATTCTGACTAAAAACAGAACATACAGAGATGTAATTCCTTGTTAAGTTACTGAAACCTAATACATGATTTCTAGGTGTTCATAGCAGCTATTTTAACACATGATTTTGGCATAGATAACATGAGCATGCTGAGAATGAATTCCTAAGGTAAAATAATCTCTAATGCACGTTTTGACAGTTAACGGTATCATTAACCTAAAACAGGATTTCTAGATGAAATCATTGTGAAAATGCAGGGGCAGTAATATTATAACAACAGTTTGTATTATTATATAACTATGCACATGATTTCTAAGTGGATATGAGTATGATGAGATGCTGACATGAATGGACCTAAGTATCATGATATCTAATGAATGTACGATATGTATTCCTAAGCATGGTGGCTATTACGCATATATGAAAGAAAACTATAAGCATGGTTTCTACCCGTATCTATACTAAACATGCATACCCCACCCATTTCACTATGCAGCCCCATAATCGTTTTTACAATTAATTATTACAGACCAGCATTGCACAAATTTCATAAGTAAATAAGGAAATTAAGAAGTTACACCATAGGGATCCTAACAACAATCCCAAATCCTCAGATCCAACAATGCCATGCCATGACCTTTTATAACCCAGGTGTGTCAGAGTTCCTAAGGACCTCAGAGGATCCCAGGCAGTGCTCATACCCAGGTACCCTAGCCAGGATTAAGTAAGTGTAGTGTGGGAATGCCAGCCTTGTGTGTCAGAGTTCAATGGGTACTCAAATGGTCCCTAAGGCAGTGCTCACAAGAAGGGGGCTGAACTTACAAACTAAGAGTGGTGAGATGTGCACATAGTTTTAAAAAGAGTTGAGTTGGAAATAGTTTTCTGAAATAAATGTTTTGAAATAATCCTTGAAGAACAACATGAGAGTTTTCTTTTATGAAAAACCAGTTTGAGAAGGAAAATAAATAGGACAATCAACAACTGAAAAACATACACAGTTTAGGAAACAAACACAGTCAGGGATAGGGGAACTGGGGACAAATAAGTCACATAGTGGAAGCAGAATTGCACACAAGGAGACCTTAGAGTAGTATTACAGGACCTAAATAGTCATAGCATAGTTCATCACAGATTATTCATGCTAGGATCCCAAATAGCATCAAATTGAGGGGTGTTAGGATTATATAGCGACTAAGTATCAGGAATGCATGCTTATAGCAAATAAGGCAAGAATCATAGTTAAGCAGTACATTATGAATTTATGTACCAATTATAATCACATCAGCATAAGTAGTCCCTTTAATTAAGGAGTTGCTTCAAACGGTAATATGCAAGTAATAAATAAAGAAGGAAATCATGCAAGACTGAATATAGTATATAAGGAAACAATTTTGGTGTCACACAAGTACAGAACATGTAACAGAGACCAGGTTCAGTAAATTCTAATTAAGGAAAGTAATTAGGAGTCAACTGGTAACATAGTCGACCATAGAATAAGATAAGAAAATATTTTAGTGGTTGAAATCAGTAAGGAAATCATCACAAAAGATTGGTGAAAGGTATCAATTACAGGAAATTAGGGATTCAAATAAGAGTAGCATTAGCTAAGGGAAATTAACACAAATTGCAAAAACATAATAGGCAAAAGGAATCAACTCAGAAACCCTAATAGGCATAGTAAGGTAAAAGAATCATATAAAATCAAGGATTCAAACTAGAACATGCTAAATGATTAAAGGAATCAACAGAACAAACATAATATAAACGGGAGCAACAAAGAACCAGAAACCCTGATGAACAGAGTGGAATAATATCACATAAACTCAGAATATTTATGGGAAACAAGCACACAGGCGGATTAAGCGAGCATATTATCAAAGACAGACTCGGATAACCAGGATTAGGGCTAAGAAAATTAGGGTTTTGACATAATAACTCAGATGAAGATAAAAACTTAAATAAACATTTGAACATAATGAAAATCGTAAGATAATACTAAAATCGGAAGGAAAAGACGTTTTAGAAGGGGTTATGAAACCCTAGTTTGAAGACGAAGACTGTTCAAAGTAGAAAAGCTTTTTATATCAAAGAAAATGTGTAGAAAAGCTTAGTAATATCGTAGATCTAAGGCAGATCTAGAAGAAATTAAAAAGATATAGGAGTTAGGGTTTCGAGGAACCTAGAGAAGTAGGAAAAACCTCAAAGACGTTGTCGGCTTAAGCTGGAAAGGTTGTAGCTCTTACTAAGACGGCCCGGGGAGGCCGAAAAGTGGCATGAGGGGTCCTGAGAGATGAGTGAACCGCTCTATGTTCGCCTGAGGGCTCTAGGGTATCACTGGACTGGTGTAAGGTGGACAAATAGCCATGAGACTATGAGGAGCCATGGTTTCTGGTGAGAGAACCAGCCGGAGAAGATGACCGGACTTCATCGGAGGAGAGAAGCCAAATGAGGCTTCTAGAGAGAACCAAAGAAGATTAGAGAGAGATAGAGAGAGAAAGGGAGCTGGGCAAAATGAGGGGTCGGAGGGGGTAGTGGTAGGGGTTTAATTATGGTAACTATGATCTGGACCATTGATCTTATTTGATCAATGGTTCAGATCGGGCGTTGGGTTGCGCCGGTTAGGAACAGGTTTTGGGCTGGTTTAGAGAATGGGTTTTGGGTCAGGTGGGGGTTGGTTTAAAATTGGCTATAATTTAAATAAAAATGGGCTAAACGTTAAATACCTATTAAATAAGATAGTTAATTAATTAAAATAGCTAATAATTGTAAAAAATTAAATTGAGACCAAATAAATGAAATTAAGGCGATTGACTAATATATAAAAATATAAATGATCATTCACTGATTTAAAAAATGGTATAAATGTACATTTGTGCTATAATCGCAAAAACTGTTGAACTTAACTAAATAATGCCAATATTGGCTAATTTGTGAAATAATTAAATCCTAAGGGAATTAAATAGAATATAAATAACATACTGAGTAAGAAAATAATTTGAAATTATTTATAACATCATTTATGAATAATTATGGGATATAAAGTATTAAATAAACAGAAAATAATTTGATAAAAATAAGAAAAATTGTGGAAAACACTAGTCATTGTAAAGAATGATTTGAAAGTATATATGCAAGTTTGAAAATAATTTGAGGAAAAATATTGGGTATTAACAGCTTCCCCCTTTTACCCGGAAAAGATGAAAGAGTTGTCGAGTAAAGATATGATGGCCAATTTTGACCGAAGGGAGATAGTATGAAAGATTTAGGCCGCACCCTGGCTTCTGAGCTGCCTACATATCCCTGGTTGTACAGGAATCAGGCCGTATGTAGTTCATGAGTCACCAACGAAGTATACCAGTGAAGTATTACAAGGACAGACGCAAGGTGCAAGGTAAGGTGAACAAAATGGCTTACGGGGTAGTTAGGAGAACTGGAGAGGTCCGCTCTTGCCTGACTGGCTGTTCCTAGCTGGATTTCCTGCAAATGAATAACAAGCGCATATTGCGCGTAATTTAAACATGATGCAGATTCCCGTTGGACTATGAATGCTGTCTTTGGACGGTTGAGGATGTCGTCCTTAGACCATGATGTCCTGGGCCATGAATTTCTTGATGCAGGATTCGCAGGCCATGAAATGATGTTCTCGGGCCATGAGGATGGTTCCCTCGAACCATGACGCCTTTGAATAATGATATGCAAAATAATAAAAAGAGATCCTTATGCCATGACATGGTGTTCTCGGGCTATGAAGATGGTGCCTCTGAACGATGACGCCTTTGGATAGGTTGACGATATTTCAGCCCATGAAGATACAATAGCATGATGCTGTCAAGACAGAGCTTAGTCTTGCGAATTAAAAAAAAAGCAAAGCCTGAAAGGAAGCAAATGATAGAGACAGGGGTTTCTTTTGAAATGTAAATGGGAGACAACGTTTAGTCTTGGAAGACAGAAAGGTAGCCTTATGCAATATGCGGATGCAGATGGAGATAGCGTTTAGTCTCGGAAGGCAGAAAGGTAGCCTATGCAATATGCGGATGCATATGGCGACATCGTTTATTCTTGGAAGGCAGAAAGGTAGCCTTAGCAATATGCGGATGCAGATGGAGACAACGTCTAGTCTCAGAAGGCAGAAAGGTAGCCTTATGAAATATGCGGATGCAGATAGAGACACCGTTTAGTCTCGGAAGGCAGAAAGCTAGCCTTATGCAGATGCAGATGGAGACAATATTTAGTCTCGCAAGGCAGAAAGGTAACCTTATGCAATATGCGGATGCAGATGGAGACAACGTTTAGTCTCGGAAGGCAGAAAGCTAGCCTTATCCAATATGCGGATGCAAATGGAGACATCGTTTAGTCTCGGAAGGCAGAAAGGTAGCCTTATGCAATATGCAGATGCAGATGGAGACATCGTTTAGTCTCGGAAGGCATAAGGGTAGCCTTATGCAATATGCGAATGCAGATGGAAACATCGTTTAGTCTCGGAAGGCAGAAAGGTAGCCTTATGCAATATTCGGATGCAGATGGAGACAACATTTAGTCTCGGAAGGCATAAAGGTAGCCTTATGCATTATGCGAGAAAGGACGACAGAAATTCTTAGCTGGCGTTAATTGCGGTAGAGCATTGTGATAATGAAGCATCCTTTGTGCTGATAATAAATGTTGGCGTGTGCTATGAGTTTGAGGAATGCTGTCTGTCCTCTGAGTGGATAATATGTTTTGGGGCTTCTGCAATTTGTGCCTGCATCTAAAGAAAGGTCGTGAGTTTTGTCAGGGGAAAGGTTAGTTCATTCCCGCTGGCTCTGCTTGGCTCGTTGGCTTGATCTGATGATACTGTCTATATCATTGGGGTAGCATTCGATAAACAAGCTGTTTCAATAAATATGCATGATTTGTAAAAGTGTAATATATAATCTAGAATAGTTTTTAGATGAACCGACGACGTGGCACGACTTGAGACATTGCAACCTTTTCTGCTGCGGAATTTTGTGGGTCCTCCTCAAAATTCTGCCCCATTTTGCTGGGTGGATGCCTCTGATTGCTGCTCGCGCTGTGACTAGCTGAACTTGCTTCAGAATTTTGAGGGTCCTCCTGAAAATTCCGCCCCAGTTTCCAATTGCGAGGAAAAAAATAGATTTATTGAATTTTGATCGAACCCATAGGGCTACCTACGTATCCCCTCTTAAATGGGAATCAGGTCAGGCGTAGTTCAAATTACATCATTGAGGAAGCATAAAGATTACACATAGTAGCGCTTGGATGTATCTGAATTGATTGGCTTGGGCCAGACTTCTCTGTCCATTTCTGCGAGTATAAGTGCTCCTCCTGTCAGCACTCTATGAACCATGTGTGGACCTTGCCAGTTGGGAGAGAACTTCCCCTTGGCTCCATCTTGATGTGGAAAGATTTTCTTTAACACCAGCTGCCCTGGTGTGGATCGTTTCGGCTTGACTTTCTTGTTGAAGGCCCTGGCCATTCTTTTCAGATATAGTTGACCATGACATACTTCAATCATTCTCTTCCCGTCTATGAAGGCCAGTTTCTCATAACGGCTTCTTACCGATTCTGCATCGCAGAGCTCAGCTTCCTGTATAATTCGCAGGGATGGATTCTCCACTTCGCAGGAATTACAGCCTCTGTACCATAAACTAGAATATAATTAGTTTCCCCTGTTTCATCGTGCTGCCCTAGAACGTAGCTGAAAGCTCCATCTAATACTGCAAGATAGAGTAGTAAAGGTCTGCCTGACTCGGGCGGTACTAGGACTGGCGGTGTTGACAAATATTCCTTGATTTTGTCGAAAGCCTTTTGACAATCATCGGTCCACTCGGTCATAGCGTCCTTCTTCAACATCTTAAAGATTGGCTCACAGATGACTGTAGACTGTGCTATAAACCTGCTGATATAATTAAGTCTCCCCAAGAAACTCATCACATCTTTCTTGTTCCTTGGTGGTGGTAGTTCTTGAATGGCTTTGACCTTTGACGGATCCAATTCTATTCCCCGGTGGCTTACAATAAATCCCAGCAACTTCCCAGCAGGAAACCCGAATGCACACTTTGCGGGGTTCAGTTTCAGATTGTATTTTTGCAACCTATTGAAGATCTTCCCCAAATTCTCCATGTGATCAGCAGCTTTCTTTGATTTGATAATGACATCATCTACGTACATATCAATTTTTTTGTGAATTATGTCATGGAATATGGTGGTCATGGCCCTCATGTAGGTAGCCCCTGCATTCTTTAGGCCGAACGACATCATCTTGTAACAATACACCCCCATGGCATAATGAACGCCATATTCTCAGCATCTTCCTCATCCATCCAAATCTGGTGATAACCGGCGAAGCAATCCACAAAGGACTACTATTGATGCTTGGCGCAGTTGTCAATCAGAATGTGTATGTTTGGCAAGGGGAAGTCGTCATTCGGACTGGCCCGGTTGAGATCCCGGTAGTCGACGCAGACTATGACCTTCCCGTCCTTCTTTAGCACAGGTACAATGTTAGCTAACCATGTCGGATACTCCACTACCCGGAGAACTTTGGCGTTGATCTGCTTGGTAACCTCTTCTTTGATTTTCAAACTCATGTCGGGTTTGAACTTTCTGAGCTTTTGTTTCACTGGTGGACACGTTGGGTTGGTTTGAATTTTGTGAGCCACAATAGACGTACTTAGACTAGTCATGTCATCGTACAACCATTAAAATATGTTCTCATACTCTCTTAGAAACTCTGTGTATTCTTTATTTTCTTATGATGAAAAATGAATGCTAATACGAGTTTCCTTGACATTTTCTAAATCTCCCAGGTTGATAACTTCGGCCTCATCCATGTTGGACTTAGGTATGTTCTCAAAGTTCTCAACTTCTTTGACAATCTCGTCAGGTGTGTCATCTTCATCTGAATCAATGACCATTTGTTGCGTTGTCTCATTGCATGTCACAGTCATCGGTTCATCAAGACAAGTAATAGTAATGCTGTATAAATAAGGTAATGAGAGAAAACAATAGCAATAAATATCAGATTCGTAAGAGAAATTTAGAAGATGCTTTGATAGATTGAATAACTGTTTTGAACATTGAAGATCTTTATTGCAGAAATTAAAAAAAATGCAAGAAAAGGAAAATGATTTAGTAAGTAAAACAGTAAATAATGCTTGTTTTCGCCTTGCTACCCCGAGGCTCATCGGGCTTTGGTTGTCTTGATAGATCATTTCTTGAGATATGTCCCCTTGATTACAGCCTGTATGGAAGGGCCTTCCTCCCCCTCGAGGACAACACATCAATCCATATCATCATTCTGTAGAAACAAGCTTCTCATTGCTGCAAGTGTTGGTTTCCACATATATGGGATTGTTATAGGTGTGGAAATGGTCTTTTGTGGGGGTTTTGAGGTTCTGGGATGAGTAGTGGGGTGTTATTTGAGGTTTGTCAAGCATTATACTGTGTCGGGAGAGTTTGCTTCTTTGGGGAAGTGGTGTGATGGTTTTGCTGTCTTGGATATTTTGTGGAGGTATGGGGTTTTGAGCATTTGGAAGTTTGACGTTAGGGACGTTGAGGGAAAATGACAAGTTGGCCAGATTCCGGACTTGATCGAGTTCTTCCTAAAATTTCAGCAATTTTTGTTCCAGTGGCGACATGTTCTCATGCAGGACTTGAATACCTCCGCCATCATTGGCCTCTATCCGTTCAATCACATTCTCCTTTCTGATGCTGCTGGACTCTTCCATCTTACTTTTGCCTTTGTCTGTGCCCTTAGGAGGACTAGGGGGAGGAGTAGGTGGAGGGACCTTGGATCTGGTGCGATAGGCTGATGATGCCAGAATGTGTGAACTAACCTTTGGGGAGGGGAGTAAGAAAAAATAAAAACAAAAGGTAACCAAGTCAGTGAGGATTATGAAAAGAGTATTTCAATATTTAAACACATAATGCGAAAATGAAAGTGTGTCCTAAGTTGGGGACCTCTTTGTGCCTGAGGTAGGCCTAGCGACAAATTGATTTGGAGAACTTAACTGCTAAATGCCTCATTTTATTGATAATAAAATAGACGAATCCCGAAACGACAGACGAAAAATAAAAATCACTAACGGCCATTGGCCTTATTACATTGATAGAAAAAATAAAGACATTCCTATCTACTTGGTCCCAGAAGGACCTTCCCCAGAGTCGGCATTCCTGCTTTCTTCTAACAACTTTCTCAACTCGCGAAGTCCCAGCAGCAGATAAGTTCTGGCTAAATATCCCCCTGCAGCTCCCTCAACCTTTTGACAATCTTCAACCCTTTTGATGAACTTATATTCCAAATTGATTATACCTCGTTCCAAATATCCCAGCCTTTTGTTGGCGCTAATAGCCATGTCCTTCCATTCCTTGATCAGTCTTTTGTTGGACTCATGTATCTTGTGGTGATCATCCTCATTTTCCCGGATCCTTTTACGCAACTGGTTGAACTTGACTTTTGCTTCAGCCTTTTCATCTACAACCCTGTGACCTCGGACGTACCCTAGCTTGCTCTGACCACCCAGATCTTCTTCTAACCAACCCATATAGAAGGGGTTATAAACGGCGTGATACCTGTCTGACTCGATGGTGTCTTTCTCAAGTATAACCTTGCAGTGCCATAGGTGATGAGCTTGGCACTTGTGAGGACTATCATTATTTTGAAAGTCGGCTCAGAGATGGCTCATCTTCTCGAACCTAGGGATGACTTGTTTCCTTTCTGCCTGCCTCATAACTCGAAGAGGGACGTAAGGGTATGTACCCCTTAGACCAATCGGTATCAGAAATGATGCGTCTCGGGATGGAATGATGAACTCATTCATTGGAAACCATTCGAACATCCACTGAACCTGTTCTTCAGTCAGGTTATCAAAGAGGTCGACCCATCCTTCTGCGTCCTCAGGTTGAGCGAACATGTCAGGGATATAGTTCATTCGCTTTGGGTGATGGAAAGCGATGTGGTCATCCCACATTCGACGGTGGATATCCTGTCGATATTCCCCTTTTTGGAGATGTTCTACAAGCTAGAGTTGGAGTAACAGATTGCAACCTTCGAAATGCTTTGCTCCTTGTTGACATTTTTCTAAAGCCCGGTACATATCTGCAACGATCATGGGCACAATGCTGAAATATTGCCCATTTAACCCTTCAGTTACGGTCTTAGTTACCATGGCTATTCTGGTATGGATCCTTTCTTTCTTCATCGGGAACACAATCAATCCCAAAAAGCAGACCATAAACACGAAAACTCGACGATGGACGTGTCCTAGAGAGGTGATAACAAAATAATCATGGTAGGTACGGTATGATTTGCTGTGGCCATACCATTCGTACAGGTAATCAAAAGGAATGTACGAATCCTCCAGACATACCAATTCCGCGTCTTTTTTCAGACATCATTTTGAGGAAACTTTTGCCTGTGCGGTTCTCAGGCATATGCAACCCCGAAGTTTCCCATACTAGGTTAGCCAACCCCCTATCTCTTCTATCAATGGTGCCATTTCGATGTTCCCAAAGCGGAACACAGATCTTTCGCGATCCCAGAAAAGGGTAGCAGCCTCTACTATCATTTTTTTACGCTGGATTTCCAGAAGTGATGGTAGATTATCCAAATGTCTCCTAACAATAGCTTTGTCGCTAGAGTGTAGATCCTCCCATCAACTCAGAAATTTTGAGTGGATATTGGAGACCATGCCGAATCTGGGGACTTCGTGCCTCATTTTTTCTGCAAAACAAATAGGTTAGGCCCTTACCCCCACCAGACTCGACTATTTAACGTCAATAATTAGCAGGAAGCATTTAGTTCTCCAAATAAATGCACAGAACGTGAGGGCGTCTGTCTGGGTTCAGGGAAACCCGGTGGACTTTTGGATAAGGATATATTAAAAGCTATCTGTGGACAACACTTTAGCTTTGACTAGGTTTGACCATGATGCATGCAACAGTTCGGCAGAGTAAGGTTTCTATGGGGTTTTAGACTGGTACCCTTGAGCGGACAACTCAAAGGGGAAAGGCACGGAACCGTCGGCTGCACCGCTGATCGACTGGTTTTACCGCTAATAAGCCTTTCTGAATTTAGGGGGTGATAATATAGGAAGGGCGCAATCACTCATCGCGTTGCTATAGTATTTTGTTTGGCACGAGTGGAGTATGAATGTTGAGCATGATTTATGCAATAAGTATTAAAACAAGTTGTCACGTATTTTGCACGTTAAAGAAAGTGGTAGAAAAAATGGTAATAATGATTTAAAGCAGTTACAAAGAGGAAACAAAGAGACATGTCAGTTACGTTTGGAAATAAATACTCGAAGTAGACAATTAATTACATGCAAAGGGAATGGGAAAGGGTGCAAGTGTTTAAAATAAAGGCATAAATTCACGAAACAATTTGAAATGGTAAAAGCCTATAATCCCCAGCAGAGTCGCCATGTTGTCGCGCCCCCTTTTTACTCGCGAGATCGGGTTTATGACATTGGTTGGGACAACTCATTCCTTTTGGGAAAGGGGGTTTGCATATTTTGAAGTGTCTCCACCTAAACGATTTTAACGGTGCATTAGGGAACCTAAGAGGTTCAATTATAACTATGTTGCTAACCAGAGACTTGGGTAAGGGCTTGAAATTATCCTAAGGGGAAGGTGTTAAGAAACCCTCAGGATCCACACGTGTGGTTCCTGGCCGAATGGTTTCGTGAATTTGTACAGATAGAAAATAACAAATAAAGGCTCAAATAAGAGGGGATTTAAGTCTTAAACATGCAGATGTTTGAAAATAGTACAGGAGATTAGACTTTAGAAAAGGTTACGAGCTAAGCATATAGAAGGTGTCCTAGGTTTATAAAAATATGGATCACATCAATGCAATACCCAGCAATCATTCCTCGAATATGGGCTACACGTGGTATTAGCGCACCAGTCATCATATCCATATTCTACCCTTCCCACCCCGTAAAGGTGATTAAAGGGCGTGTTAGTCATGAAACTTATTGCATGCTATTACCCGTACCATCCTATCAATCCTGGAGGAAGTTAGGGACTACTATTCCTAGAGGTTGAGTACTAGGCTAAACCCCAAGGTTTAAAGGACAAAATGCTAAACGACAAACAAAACAATTAGGACTGCAAATACAAGGAAACATATAGAGGCAGATATGAGGCTTAGATATTCCTCCCCAAATTATACACATAAATAGCACGACTAAAACACAAATAAAGTCTTTAACTTTAACTTTAGGACCTAAAGCATGATGTCTAGGCGAGAATACAGTAATGAGGCAGTGTTTTTACTGAGTTTCAGAGAAAAGGATCTTTACCAGATTCAGACTATCGATCCTGACCTATTATTATCCAAATGACACACAGAAAGAAGGCAAATATCTAGTTTTAATAAGTTTAATACCTAAGGCATGCCTAGGCGTATTAAACCGCTCTAGTTACACGATTTTAGCTTTAGTTTAGAAAAAGGTTGTTAGGCGGGTAAGTCAGTTTTTAATCTTAACCAAGATTAAGGGGTTAATATAAATGCAATCCTAAGAACATGGCATCTAAATGCAAAACAAGGTGCAGAAGGATGCAAATTTTTACATGCTGTTCTAAATGCATGAGAGTCCTCAATATTAGAATCTATTTTTTAGCGAGATTCATTAACACATTCTGACTAAAAACAGAACATACAGAGATGTAATTCCTTGTTAAGTTACTGAAACCTAATACATGATTTCTAGGTGTTCATAGCAGCTATTTTAACACATGATTTTGGCATAGATAACATGAGCATGCTGAGAATGAATTCCTAAGGTAAAATAATCTCTAATGCACGTTTTGACAGTTAACGGTATCATTAACCTAAAACAGGATTTCTAGATGAAATCATTGTGAAAATGCAGGGGCAGTAATATTATAACAACAGTTTGTATTGTTATATAACTATGCACATGATTTCTAAGTGGATATGAGTATGATGAGATGCTGACATGAATGGACCTAAGTATCATGATATCTAATGCATGTACGACATGTATTCTTAAGCATGGTGGCTAATGCGCATATATGAAATCAAACTATAAGCATGGTTTCTATCCGTATCTATACTAAACATGCATACCCCACACATTTCACTATCCAGCCCTAGAATCGTTTTACAACTAATTATTACAGACCAACATTGCACAAATTTCATAAGTAAATAAGGAAATTAAGAAGTTACACTATAGGGAGCCTAACAACAAGCCCAAATCCTAAATCCAACAATGCCATATGCCATGACCGTTTATAACCCAGGTGTGTTAGAGTTCCTAAGGACCTCGGAGGATCCCAGGCAATGCTCACACCCAGGTACCCTAGCCAGGAATGAGTAAGTGTAGTGTGGGAATGCCAGCCTTGTGTGTCAGAGTTCAATGGGTACTCAAATGGTCCCCAAGGCAGTGCTCACACGAAAGGGGCTGAACTTAGAAACTAGGAGTGGTGAGATGAGCTCATAGTTTTAAAAAGAGTTGAGTTGAAAATAGTTTTCTGAAATAAATGTTTTGAAATAAGCCTTGAAGAACAAGATGAGAGTTTGCTTTTATGAAAAACCAGTTTGAGGAGGAAAAGAAACAGGACAATCAGCACCTGAAAAACATACACAGTTTAGGAAACAAACACAATCAAGGATAGGGAACTGGGGACAAATAAGTCACATAGTGGAAGCAGACTTGCACACAAGTAGATCTTAGAGTAGTATTACAGGACCTAAACAGTCATAGCATAGTTCATCATAGAGTATACATGCTAGGATCACAAATAGCATTNCTGAACTAAAGGGAAAGGGAGATCATATGGACATAGTAGACAAGCTAATTGCAAGGCAAGCAGCAGAACCACAAATAGAAGCATAAGAGGAACAAAAGGAATCGTAATACAAACAGAAACATATTGTTTTGGGTGCTATAAACATAAACTGAAAAACATACCAGTTTTGAATGAAAGAAATCTAGAGTGAAGAGCAGTAATGTGAATAACAGTAGAGCAGTAGAGTAATAGAACAGTAGAATCACTCAGTCTTGGTTTTTAGCCGACTGAGTTGCAAATAAAAAGCAAGAGAAGCAAGAGAGTGTATGTGTGTGTGTGTATGAGAGAGCTTAGAACAGTATGTGTGTTAATTTTTTTATTGAAAGACTAGAAGTATATATGGTTTGAAACTATGTAGCAAATAAGGAAAAAATCATAGTTAAGCAGTAAATTATGGAATTATATACCAATTATAATCACATCATCACAATTAGTCCCTTTAATTAAGGAGTTACTTCAAACGGTAATATGCAAGTATAAATAAAGAAGGAAATCATGCAAGACTGAATATAGTATATAAGGAAATAGTTTTGGTATCACACAAGTACATAACATGTAATAGAGGCCAGGTTCAGTAAATTCTAATTTAACATGTAATAGAGGCCAGGTTCAGTAAATTCTAATTAAGGACAGTAATTAGGAGTCGGCTGGTAACATAGTCGATCATAGAATAAGACAAGAAAATATTTTAGTGGTTGAAATCAGTAAGGAAATCATTACAAAAGATTGGTGAAAGGTATCAATTATAGGAAATTATGGATTCAAACAAGAGTAGCATTAGCTAAGGAAAATTAACACAGATTGCAAACACATAATAGGCAAAAGGAATCTACTCGGAAACCCTAATAGGCACAGTAAGGTAAAAGAATCATATAAAATCAAGGATTCAAACTAGAACATGCTAAATTATTAAATGAATCAATAGAACAAACATAATATAAATGGGAGCAATAAAGAACCAAAAACCCTGATGAACAGAATGGGATAAAATCACATAAACTCAAAATATTTATGGGAAACAAGCACACAGGCGGATTAAGCGAGCATATTATCAAAGACAGACACAAATACACATGATTAGGGCTAAGAAAATTAGGGTTTTGACATAATAACTCAGATGAAGATAAAAACTTAAATAAACGTTTGAACATAATGAGAATCGTAAGACAATATTAGAATTGGAGGAAAAGCCGTTTTAGAAGGGGTTATGAAACTCTAGTTTGAAGACGAAGACTGTTCAAAGTAGAAAAGCTTTTTATTTCAAAGAAAGTGTGTAGAAAAGCTTTGTAATATCGTAGATATAAGGCAGATCTAGAAGAAACTAAAAAGATATAGGATTTAGGGTTTCGAGGAACCCAGAGAAGTAGGAAAAACCTCAAAGACGTTGCCGGCTTAAGCCGGAAAGGTTGTAGCTCTTACTCAGACGGCCCTAGGAGGCCGAAAAGTGGAATGAGGGGTCCTGAGAGGTGAGTGAACCACTCCAGGTTTGCCTGAGGGCTCTAGGGTATCACTGGACTGGTGCAAGGTGACAAATAGCCATGAGACGATGAGGAGCCATGGTTTCTAGTGAGAGAATCAGCTGGAGAAGATGACCGGACTCCATCAGAGGAGAGAAGCCAAAGGAGGCTTCTAGAGAGAACCATAGAAGATCAGAGAGAGATAGATAGAGAAAGAGCTAGGCAAAATGAGGGGTCGGAGGGGGTAGTGGTAGGGGTTTAATTATGGTAACTATGATCTGGACCGTTGATCTTATTTGATCAATGGTTCAGATCGGGCGTGGGTTTGGGCCAAGTAGGAACGGGTTTTGGGCTGGGTTAGAGAATGTGTTTTGGGTCAGGTGGGGGTTGGTTTAAAATTGGCTATAATTTAAATAAAAATGGGCTAAACGTTAAATACCCTATTAAATAAGATAGTTAATTAATTAAAATAGCTAATAATCGGAAAAAATGAAATTGAGACCAAATAAATGAAATTAAGGCGATTGACTAATATATAAAAATATAAATGATCATTTATTGGTTTTAAAATGGTATAAATGTACATTTGTGCTATAATCGCAAAAACTGCTGAAATTAACTAAATAATGCCAATATTGGCTAATTTGTGAAATAATTAAATCCTAAGGGAATTAAATAGGATATAAATAACATATTGAGTAAGAAAATGATTTGAAATTATTTATAACATCATTTATGAATAATTAGGGATATAAAGTATTAAATAAACAGAAAAATAATTTGATAAAAATACGAAAAATTGTGGGAAAACACCAGTCATTGTAAAGAATGATTTTGAAAGTATATATGAAAGTTTGAAAATAATTTGAGGAAAAATTGGGTATCAACATGTCACGGCCCCAGTTCGCCTTCCGTGAACATGTCGTGATGGCACCTAGTACCTATAACTAGGTAAGCCTAACAATGCGGAAACATAACACAACTTGCGGAATAATTAATTAAAACTGAACAACTAAAGAAAGACTGTATACATAAATGCCGCTGGGCATATACAACCCAAAAAAAATAATGCGGAAGTCTACAATATCACCCCAAAACCTGGAAACTCACGGGAAAACACATGCTAACAGAAATATACTACACTGCTCTAACTCCAGAATGTCTAAACAACTGAAAGGAAGGAAAGCTTTCCACTAAAGCTGGAATAAGATAGAGACTCCTGGTCTGCGGACGCGGCAGATGTACCTTGAAGTCTCTGCTGGATCTCTCAACCTCAGGGATAGTGCGCCTGGGTGGATTTACCTGGATCTGCACATGAAAAACATGTACAGAATGGGCATGAGTACACCACAACGGTACTCAGTAAGTGCCAAGCCTAACCTCGATCGGGTAGTGATGAGGAAGGTCAGGGCCCTACTGAGGTTAAACAATATAATAGGAATTTACAGTATGAAAACAGACAGTAATGATGAGTACAACAGTGAAATAAGATAGGTCAAACAAGCAATAACAAAAACACAAGAGCAGAGTAAACACGGAATATGTACAACTCAATAACCATGGTAACAATGAGGATCTCCCAGGATACCGTCCTATAGTCCTTTTCTCAATTGTCCAGTGGATCTCCCGGGATACCATCCCGTAGTCCATCACATGAATATCCGAAGGATCTCCCGGTATATCGTCCCATAGTCCCAAAGTAAATATTCAGGGGGATCTCCCGCGATACCGTCCCTTAGTCCCAAAGTAAATATGCAGGGGGATCTCCCGGGATACCGTCCCGTAGTCCCAAAGTAAATATGCATGGGGATCTCCCGGGATACCGTCTCGTAGTCCCAAGGTAAATATGCAACCACAACAAGAAGATATTCAGAAATAGAGTGCAAATATACAAGGCAACAAGTAGTTCTAGCCTAACATGCTTCACGTATTACAATTTAAACAACTTAAGCGATTAGGCAATTTAGGGCAACTAGGCGTGATTTTCTAAGCTAACATAGACTATAATTGCAAATAGAATAAAACAGGTAAGAAAGAAACTCAGTCTAAATATTTTAAGTAAAATCGGATTTTTCAACAATTAGCACAAGTACGTGCTCTTCACCTCACGTACAAGGCATTCAATTACCAAATATCACATCCTAAGGGGAAAGGGCCCCCACACAAGGTTAGACAAGCCACTTACCTCGAACCGGCTAAAAGAGCAACTCGAAACCACACGTTTGCCACGGGTATCCGACTCCAAATGGCCCAAATCTATTTAAATAAATTTCATATCGTAAATAACATCTCAATCAACTGATTCTACTATTTAATTCAAAGTTACGGCACAAAATTAGGTAAAATGACCAAAATGCCCCTCAGGCCAGCTTCTCGAATTCGGATAAATTTTATATTTTCAGGACCCTCGTACTCTCACGAATCCAGCCATATAAAAATCTCTCTAATCGGAGGTCAATCACCCACTCAAACCCCAATTTTGGAAAAACCTAAGTTCTACCCAAATCACCCAATTTCACCCATGGAAATATTTGATTTTAAGTTGAAAACATGTTAAATGATGTTGATGATTGAAAGAATTGAGTAAAAACCAACTTACAAATGATTTGGAAGGAGTATTGTTCTTGGAAAAATCGCCTAAAGGTGTTTGAGTTTGAGAAAATATGAAAATGGAGTCAAAAATTCGGTTTAAGTGCATTGCAGGCTACCGGTTGGCATGGGAATTGCGAACTGGGGTTCGCAATTGCGAACCCTTTAGAAATTTCCAGCTTCGCATTTGCGATCCATATGTCGTATTTGCGACCTCAGGAAGAAGAGGGAAGTTCGCATTTGCGATGGCAGACGTCGCATTTGCGACCACCCTTCGCATTTGCGTACCTCTTGTTCGCATTTGCGATCCATATGTCGTATTTGCGACCTCAGGAAGAAGAGGGAAGTTCGCATTTGCGATGGCAGACGTCGCATTTGCGACCACCCTTCGCATTTGCGTACCTCTTGTTCGCATTTGCGATCAGGCTTGCCCAGACCCACCTTCGCATTTGCGATGCTGGCTTCGCAAATGCAAAGCCTGCAGATCAGTTACACCAGCAATTTCCAAGTCCAAAAATGAAATCCGTGGCCTATCCAAAACTCACCCGAGCCCTCGGGGCTCCAAACCAAATATACACACTACCTCAAAAACATCCTATGAACTTATCCGTGCGATCAAATCGCCAAAATAACATCATATCATCGAATTAAGCCTCGAAATCCATGAATTCTATCAAATTTCTTAAAACATCAAATTTTCCATTTTAAGTCCGAGACACGTCAAACGAGATCCGTTTTCAACCAAACATTACAGAAAGGACTTAAACCATATATAAGACCTGTACCGGGCGCCGGAACCAAAATACGGGCCCGATACCATCGCATTCTAATCGAATTTATTTTCAATTTCCTTAAACATTTTTAGAAAATAATTTTACTCAAAAATTCATTTCTCGAGCACGGGACCTCGGAATTCGATTCCAAGCATACGCCCAAGTCCCATATTTTTCTACGGACCCTCCGGGACCCTCAAATCACTGGCCCGTGTCCGTTTAGCCAAAATATTGACCGAAGTCAAATTTATTCATTTTAATATCAAAACTTAGCATTTTTCACCAAATTTCATATTTAAGCTTTCCAGTTATGCGCCCGGACTGCGCATGAAAATCGAGGCAACCCTAAATGAGGTTTCCAAGGCCTTGAAAGCATGGAATGGGTAAGAAAACAGGTGATGACCCTTTGGGTCGTCACATTCTCCACCTCTAAAACAACCGTTCGTCCTCAAACGGACAGAAGAAGGAAGTACCTGAGTCGGGGATCAGATGAGGGTAATGGCTGCGCATATCGGACTCGGACTCCTAGGTCGATGCCTCAGGAGGCTGAACTCTTCACTGAACACGAACAGAAGGGAAACTCTTGGATCTCAACTGACGAACCTGCCGGTCTAGAATAGCTACCGGTTCCTCCTCATAAGATAAGTCCTTGTCCAACTGGACTGAACTGAAATCCTACACGTGCGACGGGTCACCGTGATACCGCAGGAGCATCGAAACATGAAATACCAGATGAACTCCTGCCAAGCTGGGAGGTAAGGCAAGCTCATAAGCCACCTCCCCAACATGCCTCAATATCTCGAAAGGGACAATAAACCTCGGACTCAACTTCCCTTTCTTCCCAAATCTCATGACGCCCTTCATAGGCGAAACCCGAAGCAAAATCCACTCTCCGACCATATATGAAACCTCACGAACCTTCTGGTCCGCGTAACTCTTCTATCTGGACTGGGCTGTATGGAGTCTATCCTTAATCACCTTGACCTTCTCCAATGCATCCTGAACCAACTCTGTGCCCAATAGCCTGGCCTCACCTGGCTCGAACCAACCCACCGGGTATCTACACCTCCTACCATATAAAGCCTCATACGGCACCATCTGAATGCTGGACTGATAACTGTTGTTATAAGAAAACTCCGCCAGTGGAAAGAACTAATCCCAAGACCCTCCAAACTCAATCACACACGCACAGAGCATATCCTCAAGAATCTGAATAGTGCGCTCGGACTGTCCGTCCGTCTGGGGGTGGAATGCTGTGCTCAACTCCATCCGAGTACCCAATCCTGCTAAACGGCCCTCCAAAATCGTGATGTAAACTGAGTACCTCTGTCTGAAATAATAGAAACTGGAATACCATGCAGACGAACGATCTCCCGGATATAAATCTCCGCCAACCGCTCCAATGAATAAGTAGTCAGTACCAAAATGAAATGGGCTGATTTGATCAGTCGATCCACTATCACCCAAATGGCATCATGCTTCCTCAAATTCCAAGGAAGTCCATCCACAAAGTCTATGGTGATCCGCTCCCACTTCCACTCTGGAGGCTCAATCTGCTGAAGTAACCCTCCCGGTCTCTGATGCTCACATTTGACCTGCAGACAGTTGAGGCACTTGGTTACAAACTCTGCTATATCCTTCTTCATTCTTCGCCACCAATAGTGCTGCCTAAAATCCTGATACATCTTCGCAGCACCCGGATGGATGGAATACCACGAACTATGGGCCTCAGCTAAAATCACCTCCCGAAGCCCATCAACATTGGGCACACAAATCCGACTCTGCATCCTTAATACCCCGTCATCTACAATGGTCACATCTCTGGCATCACCGTGATGGACCGTGTCCTTGAGGACAAGTAAATGAGGATCATCGTACTGCCGCTCCCTGATACGATCGAATAAGGAAGACCGAGAAATCACACAAGCTAGGACCCGAATGGGCTCCGAAAGGTCCAATCTCACAAACTGACTGACTAAGGTCTGAACATCCATCGCCATAGGCTTCTCTGAAGCTGGTAAATATGCCAAACTCCCCAAACTCTCCGCCCGACAACTCAAAGCATCGGCCACCACATTGGACTTCCCCGGGTGGTATAATATAATGATGTCATAGTCCTTTAGCAACTCTAACCATCTATGCTGGCACAAATTCAGATCCTTCTGCCTGAATATGTGCTACAAACTTCGGTGATCCGTAAATATCTCACAAGGAACACCATATAAATAATGACGCCAGATCTTCAAGGCATGAACAATGGCAGCTTACTCAAGGTCATGGACAGGGAAATTCTTCTCATGTATCTTCAATTGTCTAGACGCGTAGGCAATCACCCTACCGTCCTGCATCAACACCACTTCAAGGCCGACTCGCGAGGCATCACAATAAACTGTATAAGAACCCGAACCAGTAGGCAATATCAAGATTGGGGCTGTAGTCAAAGCTGTCTTGAGCTTCTGAAAGCTCGCCTCACACTCATCTGTCCACTGAAATAGAGCACCCTTCTGGGTCAATCTGGTCTTAGGGGCTGCAATTGATGAAAATCCCTCCACAAAATGATGGTAGTAGCCCGCCAAGTCAAGGAAACTGCGAATCTCTGTAATTGAGGACGGCCTGGGCCAACTTTGCACAACCTCTACCTTCTTCGGATCCACCCGAATGCCCTCACTCGATACTACGTGGCCCAAGAATGCCACATAACTCAACCAAAACTCACATTTTGCGAACTTTGCATACAACGTCTTCTCTCTCAGGGTCTGAAGTACTGTCCTCAGGTGCTGCACATGATCTTCCCGGCTCCGGGAGTAAACAAGAATATCATCTATGAAAACAAGGACGAACGAGTCGAGATATTGCCTGAACACACTGTGCATCAAATGCATAAATGCTGCAGGGGCATTAGTCAGCCCAAATGACATAATTAGAAACTCGTAATGGCCATACCGAGTCCTGAAGGCATTCTTCAGAATATCTGGCTCCCGAATCTTCAACTGATGGTAACCTGAGCGCAAATCAATCTTAGAGAATACATGTGCGCCTTGAAGCTGGTCAAATAGATCATCAATACGATGCAAGGGATAACGGTTCTTCTAGGGCTTGGGACCTTGGAATTTGATTCCAGGAATACTCCCAAGTCCCATATTTTCCTACGGACTCTCCGGGACTCTCAAAGCACGGGTCCGGGTCCGTTTACCCAAAATGTTGGCCGAAGTCAAATTTATTCATTTTAATATCAAAACTTAGCATTTTTCACCATATTTCATATTAGCTTTCCAGCTGCGCCCGAACTGTGCATGCAAATTGAGGCAACCCTAAATGAGGTTTCCAAGGCCTCGGAAGCACGGAACGGGTAAGAAAACAAGTGATGACCCTTTGGGTCGTCACACAACAGTAGACTCAGTCAAGATTCCTATTATCGAGATTGTTAAAGTTCTTTTAATATTGTTATTATTCTGTAAATGCTAGGCTTACCTAGTCCCTAAGACTAGGTGCCATCACGATACCCAACGGAGGGAAATATAATAACCCGGCCGGTCGTTCCGTGAGATTTAACCCGTTGTCCCCATTTCTACTTTTGTTATATATTGCTAGCCTGTTTTTGTTATGTTGGGTCAGTTGGTTTGGGTCCGGAGTGGTTATGGTGAGAATTTAGGCATTTAGTCTCTTAAAGCAGCATAATAGTTGAGAAAGTCAACTGAGAGTTGACTTATTGGTGAACGACCTCAAAATGCGGATTTTATGGCTTGGATAGCTTCGTTAGGCGATTTGGGACTTAGGAGTGTGTTCAGAATGAAGTTTTGATGTCCAGTGTAGAATTAGGCTTGAATTGGTGAAAGTTAGTTTTTTGGTGATTTCCGGTCGGCAGTGGAAAATAGGCTATCAGGGTCGGAATGGAATTCCGGAAGTTGGAGAAGTTTTGTAATGTCATTTTGGATATGTTTACAAAATTTCAGGTCAATCGGAGGTGTTTTGGTTGGTTTTGACGTAGTTTGCGAAATTTGGAAGTTTCAAAGTTCATAGGCTTGAATTTGATGTGATTTTGGTGTTGTTGCATTGTTTTTGGTGTTTCGAAGGCTCAACTAAGTTTTAATGATGTTATGGTAAATGTTGGTATGTTTGGTTGAGGTCCCGAGGGCCTCGGGTGTGTTTCAGGTGGTTAAAGGACCAACTCTTGGCTCGAAAATTGGGTAGATTTTTTTTGATGGTGTGAGGTTCTGATTTCCTTCTACGCGATCGCGGGAGGATGTTTGCGATCGCGTAAAGTAAAAGAGTGGGGTAGGCATTTTTTTCTATGCGATCGCGTGGTTAGGATTGCGATCACATAGGTTGGTCAGGAAAGGCAGTGCAATCGTGTGGGTGTTTATGCGATCGCGTAGAGGATTCTGAGGCGCGTGTGTGGGGCTGAGAATTGTTCTATGCGATCGCGTGTATTGGTCTGCAATCGCATTGGTTGGATTGTCTGTGCATCGTGATCGCGTTACTAGTGTCACGATCGCACTGAGGAAGATATAATGGATGTCAGAATGTTTAAAAGGTCATTTGTGCGAGAATAGTTCATTTTCCACCATTGTTGAACGAGTTGGGAGCACTTTTGAGAAGGTTTGAAGAGGAAATTGAAGGGAATCACTTGGAGTTAAGGTTTTAAACTTCATAACTCATTTATATGTCATTTTCTAAGTAATTAAACCATAAAATTTGCTGGAATTAAACCCAAATTGGGGAAGAAGGGTGCATTGGAATTGGATTATTCTCTTGAGGATTTGAGTGGGCAATTGTGGTCCGATTTTAATGTTCTTGGTATGTATAGAATTGTGGGAGGACGAGGATTCCAGTGATGCAAATTTTATTGAATTCTGAGACGTGGTCTCAGGGCTCAGGTTTGGACGAATTTCGAGATTCTTGTATAATTTGATAATTTTCGATTGGGTTGTGTTCCTTTGATATATATATTGATGATGTCAAAGTGGTTTTGGATAGATTCGGAGCAATCAGGAGTCAACTCGAGGGGCAAGAGCATAGCGGATAGTGTTGTGGCCCGGTAGAGGTAAGTAATGGTTATAAATCTTGTTCTGAGGGTATGAAACCCCGGACTACATTTCATTGATTTTTGAATGGCGCACATGTTGGATGACGAGCATGTGGCGCGCACTGATTTTTGGATTGGACTAGGTCCTCTCCGCGGAAACTAATGAGTTACATATTTTACTCAAAACCTTATGTTAAATTATGTTCTAAAGATTGTTGAAATATTTGGGCTATAAGTCGTGTTTGGCGCCTCGTGCCGATCTGTTTAGACCCCTTGGGGGATTTTTACTGCTGTTTTTACTCACTATTTATTGATGATTTCACTCAGCCATATTGTGCTTACTGTTTTTGAAACTCAACCTGATTTACACTACTTTGAGATTTAAAATGATGTTTTGGGTCGAGTACCCTATTTTACTGATTCGCCAGAGGGGCCTTTTGAGTGGTTCTGCTGAGTGAGGCCGAGGGCCTGATTGTGAGGTGCTGAGTGATGGTGAGGTGCTGAGTGATATTAGTGCTTGGCTGAAGGAGCCCCTCTGGAGTCTGTACACACCCCCAGTGAGCACACAAAATGCCAAGTGCCGAGTGACGAGTGACGAGTGATTGGGAGGAATGAGTGACTATGAGGTGCTGAGTGACTGATTATGAGTGAATATGAGGCATGCCCGAGGGGCTGATTATGATACATGTTTTTTCTCGAGGGGCTACTTATGATTTTACTACTTTCATTCTGAACTTATGAAATATGTTTTGCCCGAGGGGCCTCTATATGATTCATTTCATTTTCATACTAAATCTTTCGGTTTGAAGTTGTTAAAAATATGCATTCTTCAAAGGACTTTTCTGAAGATGGTTTTAAGGCATGATGATTTCGTATATCTATGTTTACACTATTGGAAAGTAAGGCTGTGTATATTGTGATTTGATGACATTGATTTTATATGTTTCCTTGCCGCTTAGACTTGATTTATTTTTATTACTACTGAGTTGGCGTACTCACATTACTCCCTGCACCTCTGTGTGCAGATTCAGGTGTAGATATCGAGCATTATCCATTTATTCCACGCGGAGCCGGATTTCGGGATATAGAGATAGCTGTTCAGCGTCCGCATCATCTCTGTTTTCCCTTCTTGTTGTATCTAGCTTTCATTTGGAGGTTTTGTATTATAATAGTATATTTTGGCGTATTCTTCTAGATGCTCATGACTTGTTGCCTCCGGGTTTTGGGGTTGGTGGCACTGTTTATTGGCCTACTTTGTTTAGTATACTCTGTATATTTATGAAATGCTTGGAATTGATTGGGATTTTGAAAGAAATTGTGAACATGTGGTTATTGGCTAGCCTAGTACCACGATAGGTGCCATCACAACCGGTTTAGTATTTGGGTCGTGACAGGAAATTGGGTCGTGACAACCACATTACTCTTGCATGTGGCATATTTGGACAAATATAAAGGCAAAGTTCAAGAAGGGTCATCTAAAGTTAAGCGAATTGTACTTTGCCACAACACAATCATACACTCAAGATGAATTTAATGAAAGGATATCGAAAATTAAAGAGATAGACCTGCGTATTAAATCATACCTATATGATATTGGCTATCATAGATGGTCAAGATTACATGCAACGGTGAACAGAACTTGGACTATGACATCAAATATTGCAGAGTCGTTGAATGCTGTAACAAAAGATGCAAGGAGCTGCCGATAGTAGAACTATTAGAGTATATGAGGACTCTTCTTGAACGTTGGACCAATGAGAAGTTGTTGAAAGAAAAGGTACTTTCACATACCTTGGGTCAAAATTCAACAAAGAATTGGAGAACAACAGAACATTATCGCAGAAGCTTAGGGTAAGATCTGTTTATTTGGTGCATAAAAATAATATATTAACATTAAGTGTTCCCAGATTGTAGATAATTGTATATTTTAGATAACTTGTAGATAATTTGTACTATGATTGTTGTAAACATGTAATTTTTGACCCTCCCCGTGATTTTACACAGTATAGCATTTAAATATTTAGTTTAGGTCTAATAGCGCTATTTTAACTAGTTTTTACTTTATTTTATCACAAAAAAACTAAAATTATAAGAAAATAGTTTCACTTTTAATATTTAGTTTTATTTTAGTAATATATTTTGATTAATTAAGAGTAAGGTTTTATTTCATTTTTATAAACACATTATATCATTTTTTTAGTCTTCCTAGCCCAAAACAAAAATCCAACCAGACCTGGATCCAATCCAATTCCCAAGCCCATTCCCCTTATCCCAATACCCACTAACCTAAAATACTCCTTCTTATACCTTACAACCATCGTCAAAAAAGACTAGACCTTAATCACATAAAATACACACAGAGACTAGACAAAAAACCTTACCCCCTTACAAAGCTGCGGCGACCAGTCCAATATCCGCCGGAAAATCGCCGGCCACAACTACCCTAACCTCGCCGAACAACCACCCACTTCATCTCCATCTCCACCTACAGAGACCTACACAAAAACGACGCCTTCTCTCTCTGGTCTTTCTGTCCGCCTCCTTTGCCGGCAAGTTTTGCCAGAAACCAGCCACCCTCAATCATCTCTCAAACCTGCAAACCACCATTAACACCACCCCTAAAACATCCCTTAAACCACCCAAAAACACCATTAAATCACCTCCAAAATGCTAAAAAAAAAAAAGCAGCAGCTCATACCCCAAAACAACACCCTTTTTTTGGCACCAAAACGCAACTGCAAAAAACAGCTCTAGAAACACCTTAAACCCATATGAAAACAGCTCCAGAACAAAGAAAAAAAAATCAGCTCAAATCCAACCACAAACACAGCCCTCTTTAGCCCAAAAAAAAAAAGAGCTCAAACCCACCCCAAAAATGACTCAAACACAACTTTCCATTTCCAGCTCAAAGCTACAATGAAAACAACCTCAAAATCAGCTTGTTTTTCAGCCAAAGTCAGCTGAAAAACAGCAACAAAACAACCCCCCAAAACACCTCCTAACCAGCTCTGAAATCAGTCCAAATCCACCCAAAAATGCAGCTGAAAATCTGCCTTGAAATGCAGCGAAACCTGCTGTGCAGCTGCTGAAATACAGCTTCATAACACCCCAAAATCGACCCTAAAAACACCCAAACAAGTGCGAAAATCAGTTTCAAACCACCATCCAAACCCAGTAGTGATTAGTCCGTTCGGGGACATCGATTTTTGTCGCCGGCGAGTTTTTCGGCCGTAGCTCAGTCCCAATTTTGGTCCTGCTCGTGTGCCCATTTGGTCGTCGAGTTTGTCGCCTTTGTACACCAGATGATTTCTTAATAAAGGAAGGCTTCTACTCATTAAAGGTTTTTTCCTCTTAAATTCATTCTGTTCATGAATGGCTCTATATTTTTTTTTTGTTTGATTTGCTGTGCTTTGTTAAATGTTGAGTTAGTTCCCCGATGATCCATTTTTATGGAATGTTTTAGCATCTTATCAACAGAGTCTTTTGCAAATATTTATATTACCATTATATTTATTAGAAAATGCATTGATGTAGTAATGGTTTGGATATTATTGGGAGAAGTTCTCATCTGTTTTTTTTTTTTTTTTTTTCTGATTATCCTTGAACATGTTTACAATGAGAAGCATGATATTATTTTTATTGTTGGTTGTATGTTTGAGTATTTCTTTTGGGCTAAGTGTAGATATTAATTGGCATTTGATAGGACAATTCCCTAATCTACTTAGTTATATTGTCTCTTTAATTACTCTAATTACATTAATTTGTTTCGTGTTAATTGGCTTCTGCGAATTCTTTACTGCTATAATAGGTAATAGATGTCACTAATTGGCTCCATTAATTACTTTTGTTAAAGTTAAGAATAGTAATGAAAGAAAAAGCACAATTTGTTTAAGCAAAAATGGATCATGCACATCTGGAAAGTAAGTTTGGGGTTTGAGATTTAGTCCAAGTAATTATCATAATTATGAACACGTGCTAGTTGCTTTATGCGTTATTAATAAAATATTCGTGATTATGGGTACGACTCCCGTGGCATAGTCATGATACATAATTCCCAACTCGGGTGTGACAACTCATGTCCCCGACTCTAACTCAAAACATTAATTAAAATAAACATTGTTGTAAATCACGGGTACATTTCATGTGGCGCGGTTTGCAACGCGTCCAAAAATAACAAGTGCGCGTCAGCGTGGCTTGTATTAAAATAATTCCATAAATATTAAAAAGCGGCTAAAAAGTAAGAAGGATAAAAAGCACAACAGGTTTGAATATGTAATTAATCAGATAATTAGGCCAAATATTAATAGTTAAGCGAACGTGCTAGAACCACGGAACTCGGGAATGCCTAACACCTTCTCCCGCGTTAACAGAATTCCTTACTCGGATTTCTGGTCGCAGACAACTTAAAACAGAGTCAAAATTTCCTCGGTTTGGGATTTTTAAAATAAAACGGTGTCCCGGAACATCGTCAAAAATCCGGGTGGCGACTCTGAAAACTAAAATAAATCCCAAATCCGAATAATGTCACTTTAATTGGAAAAACTCCCTAGTCCACCCTTACCGGAGGAAAAAGGAGGTGTGCCAATTGTAAATATTTTGTTTTTTGTTTGTAATGTAATTAGGTGAGGGCCTCAACAGATCATATCCATATTGTGATAGATGGTGTGAAGCGGTACATTGTGTGTCTTGAAAACAAGAAATGTAGCTGTGGACAGTTCCAGCTTGATGAACTTCCTTGTGCGCATGCTTTGGCTGCTTTAAGGCACATGAATGAATCTTATGGAAACTATTGCTCGCCGTTTTACAAAAGGGAGAGCCTATTGCGTACGTATGAAATACCAGTAAATCCCTGCCTGATGAATGCAAATTGAATGTGCCACAACATATATCTAATGAAGTAGTAAATCCACCTACACGAGGGAAAAGGCAGCCAGGAAGACCTAAAAAAGAAAGATACAAAACATATGATGAAATAAATTCAAAGAAGTACAAGGTGTCATGTGGAAACTGTGGAGGTGAAGGGTATAACAAAAGATCTTGCAAGAATGCGCCCAAAAAGAAATAAATTTCATGTAGTTAACAGAGTATTTCAAAAGAACTGTTAGTGTGTTCAAGATAACATAATTTTGTGTGTAATTGTTGAAGTTTTTTAAGATCATAATGTAGTTAGTTTAAGTTTTTTTTCTTTTTTTGTTAATTTTTTTCTATATTGACATAATACTTTCATAGAGTGATTTGTTTTTGACTATCTCAAGCATCCTTTACATAGTAGTTAATATTTATCTACAATACAACTACAAAAGATTTTAAATTAACTTGAATTGACAGAATAACTACATTTTAAATCAGTAGGAAAGGGGTTATATATACAAATTAAAGAACAACAAGATATTAAATCAAATGGAATTGTCAGAATAAACATATTGTTAAATATTTTCTATAAATTATAAAACAGATTGAACTACAAAATTAAATACAATATTTTCTACAGTTTTAACATTCAGTGTTCCCAGATTGTAGATATTTTGTAGTTTATTTGTAGATAATTTGTATTCTATCAACAAAATAACTACATGTTTTTTAGTTGGCAGAATAACAGTATAAAAATTCAGTTGGAAATGATTTATATGATAAATTAATGAAGAACAAGTACTCTAAACATTCAACAAGTGAAGATAAAACCAACAGGCTGTTTTCATAACTACTAAACTGGATAGAGAAAAACAAAACAAAGGCTATTGTAAGTGTAGTGCAAGTCTGCTACAATTAAAACACAAAAATATTGTTCAAAAACTTGTGTACTATCTTTCTTCTAAACTAGCATCAACGAAACAACTGTACTACATGTTTCTTACATAGACATGACAACTACTTCTTCTTCCTTTGAATTCTTGTTTTCTCATTCAAAGCTGGTGCACCCTTTCTCCTTGCCAATCTGCCTGTCACCTCACTTTCACTAATTGCCCCATTTTCCTGCTTCTTTCTAGCATAGTCCCACAGTAGCGCTCCATAGCGTCTACGATGTTGGTCAATATCAGAAAGGTCTTCTGCGAGAATTGACAAGTCTCCAAGACTAACATACTCTGCAAAGGCAGCACAAATACACCACAGTCGCTGCAAAAATAAAAGAAATGTCAATATTTACCAAATGATTAGAAACAAAAAAGAATTAAATGTATTGAAAGAAAAAATATTTTTTTTAAAATGATCCTTCTTTTTGTTGTGGAATCTCTCCAACGATCCACTTAATGTTAAGAGGGTTGGTAACAACTTTCTCAATGTATGCCTTTGTATTCTTGAAGTTGATGTCTTTACGATTCCCATAAAAATCGATGCATGAAAAATACAAAGGGGTAATAACAGAAAACTTGTCGACACAAGATTCAAAAAATTTATGATTGCGTGAAGAGACCATGGAATAATACACATAAAGTTTCCTGTCTGCAATGTCAAAAACAACCAACACCCAGTGAAATTTTTCTACAATGTTGACAGGCATGATGACATAGTCAACTTCATCCCATGAAACATTTGCAAGTAGTCTATACCCCAATATATATTCTGCTACAACATCCTGGGGTTTAATAACAGAAAACTTCTTTTCTTGAGGAGAATTTTGGAAATTTTCAATAAATTTGTTCAATCCTGGTCTTGAACAAACAATTTGTTTTAGTATACCTGCACTTGTTGTGGGGTCCATACTTGCCTCTTCTCCTCAAGTAATACATTATAACATCAATGTGCTGCAACAAAAACAGTTGGCATTTATACAACAAGTCAACTTCAAATAATATACACAAAACTACAATATAACTACAATTACACTACAAACTGAAACAAAGTATCTACAATCATATCTACAACAGATCTACAATCTATACTACAAGTCATATTTAAATAATCTACACAAAACTACAATATACCTAGAATTACACTACAAACAGAAAACACAACATCTACAATCATGTCTACAAGATATCTACAATTTATACTACAAGTCATCTTCAAATATTCTACATAATCTACAACATAACTACAATTACACTACAAACAAAAAACAAAGCATCTACAATCATATCTACAATATATCTACAATTTATACAAACTGGGAACACTGATTCTTACCGAGTCATGAGGACTTGTCCGGGGTGTGCTAGGGAAAAGAACCACTCGTTCTTTCCAACCTTTTCCACTCCAAGGTCTAACCATGGATTAATTTTTTTTTCCTTTATGGAATATGGAGCCTTCCTCCTATAAAAACAAATAGATATAAAAAAAATTGTAGAATGAAGTGGATATGTAAAAGATGAATGCTGGAATCAAAGTGTCAAATTTTACATTCTAACCTCTTTGAACCTTTGTCGGTACCGTGGTATAACCACTTTTTGAATTGATCCAACATCTCTGGATCTACATCTTCACCAATAACAGTAGTAAATGGGTTCTTGAGGTGGAATATTTGAGGTCCAACCGAGGTGCTACCACCAGAACTGTATAGAGGAAGAAATGGTGATCGAGCATGCTTTCCCGGCTGCCTTGTTCTACCTGGATGCATAGGTGTTGCATCATATTGTATAGGCTCGCCAAACTTAACCAACTGGGATAAGTTATCAGACACCTGAAATCATCAAGTGTAACCTCCTTCTTCTCACCTCCGTATTCTTCTGAATCACCTAGATTCACATACTGTGCCTCTGCACCTGCATTGCCATCTTCCTCATTCACCTGTTCTGTTTGAGCTGCTACTGTCACTCTGTGAATTGGAGATTGTGCATTCATATCTTCCCACTCTGTAACACCATGTATATCTTACTTAATAGAAAGGTCAAAATATTCAAACATAAAGAAAATATCTCTGAATACCAATTCATACCTGCATTCTCTTCATCAGCTGCACCTTCAAAATGTGTATATAAATCAACACGTGCTGGAATATTTTCTTGACCAATTGCACCTTCAACATGTTCTGTTTTTTTCATAAAAATGTTGAATCATACTGGATAATAGTGGCTTGACAAATTAAGGAGATATGTAGGTGTGTTATAAGATCTATATTTATCTATTAACAAACTACAATATGCTGTATTGAATTATATATATTCTGTATATATAATCTAGACATATTGTAGATATTTTATAGATAAGTGTAGATATGTTGTAGATAATCTATAGCTAATTGTAGATAAAGTGTAGATATTTTGTAGATACCTGTTTTGCTAGTGCTGACCTTCACTTGTTCCCCACTATTGAACTGAAATTGCTGATTGTTCATGTCTTTTTGTTGGTCACTATTATTTGTTGAACTACCAGCAAACTGAAAGTTTTATATTAGTTTGTATATATATTTTAGAGGTGCCATAAATTGTTTTGTTATATAAATAAAATTCAAATCTTACCTTTGCATTAGCTTGGTCATTTTGACTACTTATCAATTGCAGAACAGTCTTGACTGAGTCGATTATTAGCACTCGAAGGCTACCGAGTTCTACAAAGACATCTTTCCTAAAATCTACAAGCTTTTCATCAACCTACATGTTACAAAAAAATACATTGTTAACTTCAGGATATGTCTTACATACATTCAAAAACAGATGCAATATTATATATAGATCAGAATGCTGTATACATATTACCTTCTCAATGCCTATTTCTAATTTTCTAATCTTTTTAAGAATAGACTCTTTGTCCTCTTCTTCAATTGATATTTTGGGTTCTAACGGAGGAGCATCAGCATTGGAAACCTCAAAAATATGTTCAACCTCTTTGTCACGACCCAATTTCGGAGTCGTGATGGCGCCTGTCGTGGAACCACGCAAGCTGCGCTTTTTAACTAAGCTAAATTCAATTTCCAGTAAGAATACAATTTTTAAACGAAATTATTGATAATACTAAGAGTCTGAAGTTTAAAAATAATATCTGAAACAAAAAATTAAAATTTCCAACCCCGGATCCGGTGTCACTCAATCATGAGCTACTATAGCATAAAGCAAAGAAAAGGAGGAATGGACAACATTGTCTCAAAATAAAGAACAACAGGTAGAATAAGAAAGAGAAGACGAGGTCGCGATCGTCAGTTGCTACCTCGACAACTCCATTGAAAACTCTGATAGCTTCTCAATATCCACTACCGGGTCCCGGTGTACCTGGATCAACACACAAGGTGCAGGGGGTAACGTGAGTACACCAACTCAGAAGTAACGAACCCAAACTATGGGCTGAGAGGTAGTGACGGACAAAACCTTAGAAATTACAATAAACAATATACAGAAATTAGACATGCTAACAGTTTATCAGAATGAGTAAATATGCCAAGTATGCCAGTATACTTTACATGCCATCATGAAAATATATGTATGAAACCAGTGTGGATATGCACATAATGCTCACAACCCTCACACAACAACCCACTCAGTACCGTATATGTCTCTCAGACCCAGGGAAAATTCCATCCCGGAATGTACATAATCATTGGTGATCGTAGTCACTCCGTACTGAGGAAAAAGGCCAATCCGTCCCCACGGAGAAAGTCCATCTCCGGAATACAACACTCAGACAAAATCTATGTCCAGGGACGATCCATTCCTCACGTAACATCCACTTCGGACACTATCCATACCCAGGGAAGATCCATCCCTCACATAACATCAGCTTCAGACAAGATCCATGTCCAGGGAAGATCGTTCTCTCATCATCAATGCACTCACTGGGGATGTAAAGACTCTGGAGGGACCCTAGTGGCCCAAATGCCATATCAAGCCAACGAAGGCGTGATTTAATATCGTTTCGGTTTGCAGTCCGATCACATAACTATCTCAATAACAGGCTCTCGGCCTCAGTCAGTCGTTACTCTTCAGTCTCACTCACATGGATCACAGATGCATCCATCAGCTGAAACAATGATAAGTATGCATATAATTAACAATACTGAGATTAAGATATGAAGTGATATGCTATAACATGACTGAGTATATGAAATCAACTAATCACAAAATGAGATAGTAATATACGACCACTCGGGTCTCATCATTTTCAGCGTGAAGCCTAGCATTTATACTTAACATGATTTCTAACATTTTCACAATTACCACATTAATAGAAGCATATATATCATCATGGAATAATCACGAAGCGGTGCCATGGGATAATCTAGGCCACAAATACTCGGTGCACGCCCGCGCGCCCGTCACTTGGCATGTGTGTCACCTCAATTATAGTCATAAATTATTTAGCTCGGGGTTTCGAACCCTCAGAACCAAGTTTTGATACGTTACTCACCTCAAAACCGGCTAAAATACTATTCCGCAGTTCCTTTGCTTCTAAATCCTGCCTCCGAGTGCTCCAAATCTACCAAGTTCATATTTTTATCATCAATTATGCTTAAGGAAAAATTCCAATTGAAAAGTACCAAATTTAGCTTAAAACTCGAAATTAGCCAAAACCTGACCCCCGGTCCTGCGTCTCGGAACTCGAAAATTTTTATACCAAAATGTTCTTCATCATCTCACAAGTCCGTACATATAAAAAAAATACTAAAATCGGAGTTCGTTTGATCCCTCAAATTGATCCCTAAAGGTCTCATAATCTCAAGCCCTAACCCCACCTTTTTCTACTGGTTTTCATGGATTAAACACTGATATTATGTTCCTTAATCACCTATAATAGATTTTTAGGGTCCAAAATACTTACCTCAACGAAGAACACTGATTTCCCCTCTTCAAAATCGCTTCAAAAGCTCTCTTCCCGTACAAAATGGTGGAAAAGTGGGTTATGGTCGCGGATTAATTTAATATAACTGCCCAGGGTTTTATAAATTACCCTGCGCGATCACATGCACCTAGGCGCGTTCGCACAGTGCCTTCCTCACTCCCTCACGTGATCGCACCACATTGCACGCGATCGCACTTCCCATTTCCACCTTGGCTAGCCACGTGCGCAACACCGTTCGGTGCACCTTCCTTCACGCGATCGCACTGCCTTCCTCCCTCTACTCCGTGATCGCACCTCTTAACCTGAAATCGAACAGAACAATTTCATGGGCCTCACCAACTGACCTATTCAATCGTATATAGGAAATTCCTACCTGCAACACACCAGCAAAAACAACAGTTTTTCTAAGGTTAAAAATGCCCGTTAACCACCCGAAATCAATCCCGAGCCCCTCGGGACCCCAACCAAATTTACCAACACATCATAAATGATCATTCAAACTTAGTTGCACTCTCAAAACACTAAAAATAACATCAAGACACCAAAATCACTTCGGATTCAAGCCTAAGAACTTTGAAATTTCTAAAATCCACCAACGATGCCGAAACTATCCAAAACAACTTCGATTAACCTGAAATTTTGCAAACATATCCAAAATGACATTACGAACCTATTCCAACTGTCGGAATTCATTTCTGATCCAGATAGCCTAATTTCCACTGTCGACCGAAAATTACCAAAAACTAACTTTCGCCAATTCAAGCCTAATTCTACACCGGTCCTCACAAAAATATTCTGAACATACTCTTAAGTCCCAACTCACCTAACGAAGCTATCCGAGCCATAAAATCCGCATTCCAAGGCTGTTTACCAATAAGTAAACTCTCAGTTGACTTTTCCAACTCTAAGGCTATTTTTAAAGACTAAATGACTAAATTCTCATTATAATTATTCTGATTCCGAGCCTACCAACTCTAACACATCAAGAACGGTTTAACCAAACTATGACGACAATAACAGTAAATATAAATGCAGATTCTACGTAACGACCGACCGGGTCATTATATTCTCCCCCTCTTAAACAAACGTTCGTCCTCGAACGTGCCAAGAGTTGTTCCAAACACCACCAAAATGCCGTGTTGCCTACCATGCACATACTCAGGGGTGATACCACGTCACCCTATCCCATATAGGTCCAATAGCACAACACAGTTGAAATTTTGAAATCCAATCCTGACCTATAAACCTTAGAACGAAATTTCCACTTCTGAAATAATATACAAGATCAAAATTCCACAACTATAATCTAAACAAGTCTGAACATGCTGGATCAAGACATATACGCACCCCAGATGAAATCACATAATACACCGCGTGACTCAAACACCCATAGCGATAACTCCTAATCACAATAGCTGCTCAGAGCAACCCAATACCGGTACATATCCTCTTATCAAGAAATGCCTCACTCTAAAACTTTTATATACTGTCGATGATGACAGAAACACGTAGAAACTAACAACCATTCGTCCGATCAATCAGACATGAAGCTCCCCCTTCCCAAACAGGAATTATAGCAAATTTCTAAGCCGACTCCTGATTTTTATTCTTCCAACTATGTTGTAGACAATTCTGACAATATTCATTCTAGGTCCCATGACCTCTCTCACCCAACACGACCACTTTGATGACATGCCGCATCAATAAAATCTAAAGCCATAACCTGTGCAACTCGTGCACTCAATAGTACTATCCCACGAACTCAAATCATAGAAAAGATTCACACGAGAGGACTATTCCGCCATTAACACTTACCATCACAAAACCATGCTCATCGTAAAACCAAAACACATGAATATGACACCGAGGATCATACTTCCACATAACTCCGCTACAATGAGTGATCCCATCGAAACGCTGGTCCACATGAAATACTTCAAGTCACCAATAGATATCATTTACTTAGTCATCTGAAACTGCCAATGCTGCCTAAGAATTTTGACCTTCCTTCCAGAACTGAAACGTGAACTCACACATGCAAATCTCGACTCTACACAACATACCACATACACCATGCCATCCTATCATAAATATGGAAACTTCATAACCCCTTCCAAGCCACAGGCAACTACGTACCCAACTAGTCAAGAACTTACATTTGATCCCATCTAGAAGAAAAATCACTATACCTCTCATGCTTCTCACACCAGTAGGAAATACACATCTTCAACTGTGGTAGAAACCATCAGGAACTATTCGAATCCCACTTGTATAACACCCAAACTGAATCCTTCCAACTCAACCACGCTACGCAAGTCACCAACACCCAAGAGCATTGCTAGGAAACACATGTAGAAAACTCATTAACTCATAAGCACCCAAAGAACTAACCGTATCTCTTACCATGCCGATCCGACCCACTACAAAGCGGTCCTATTTATCCAAGTTCCTTCTGACTTACCCTCGAATTGAAAACTCTCCTTGTCATAATACTACAATTTTCAACCTAGACTCCCCACACAAGACCTAGCACTAAACCACGTCACCCTGAGGCTCATAAGCCACTGAACATCTCTTAGGTACCCCAAATGTATCACATCTCAATACTTACTCCAAAGAGACTTCCTATGAATTTAAACCATTCTTCCCCTTTCATGATACCGCAATGTAAAATCTGCAACGATATAGAAATGCCACAAATCTTGACACCTTCCAATGTAAATCTTAGTTAAACTGATCAAGAAAATCGAATAACCTTTACCCCATTACCATACCAACACCCAAGGGAGTAACCCACACCCCTAGGCAACCAAGCAAACTCCTACTTTACGCACACTACTTCCTTTACAAATAACAACTCAATCATGCAATAAAACTCATATCCCCATAGAGTATAATACAACCTGTATCCATAATTTTTCCATTACTCGAGTCATTCTCAACTCCACCTCTGCAGGTCATAACTGATCCACCACTATACCCCGAACTAAAACCAATACAACACATCATCGGGCAACCAACTAATCATTAGCAGACTCCCCCACTTGGCTCAAATCCATAGATCAAAACAAAAAAGTAATTCTCAATGACCATACGCTATCACTGCCACAATACCGCAGTGGGGTTCAACTAAATCCTTCGTAAGCTCATACATAATTCAACCCATTAAACATCCCAAATCATCTCCAGAAAGAAGTCAAACACTCAACGGTTCTCGCTACATATCCAGCCAATCCCTTTTTGTCACAATCAAGCAATATAAACACATCTCACCCTTAAATCACACTCACCACATAGTCATGTAGTCACCAAGTCTCGTTAATAAGAACACCAACGGAAATATAAATCCCCAAATACATGTGCTCACCCAAACGAAATCTTGGCACTCAAGTCATAGAGAAAAATACGGCCTCAAGTCCTCCAGACTAGCCCCAAACATGCTAAAATCACATCCCATTCATGGAAGTCACAAGCCATCGATGCACAGCTGATACCGAGCACTCACGTGCGCGTTTGAATACATGAAAGTAGTTCAAAGAATTACGCTTCAGGTTGAATCAATGGATTTCCACGATAAGAGTTCAAGAATGTGAGATTTTTCCTAAAGGTTGTGCAGCCTCTCGAAGATAAGTACAGACGTCTCCGTACCGATCCGCAAGACTCTGCTAAACCTGCTCATGATTGGTGATAACTATTTAACCTAGCGCTCTGATACCATCTTGTCACGACCCAATTTCGGAGTCGTGATGGCGCCTGTCGTGGAACCAGGCAAGCCGCCCTTTTTAACTAAGCTAAATTCAATTTCTAGTAAGAATACGATTTTTATAAAAAATTATTGATAATACTAAGAGTCTGGAGTTTAAAAACAATATTTGAAACAAAAATTTAAAATTTCCAACCCCGGATCCGGTGTCACTCAGTCATGAGCTACTATAACATAAAGCAAAGAAAAGGAGAAATAGAAAACATTGTCTCAAAATAAAGAACATGTAGAATAAGAAAGAGAAGACGAGGTCGCAATCGCCAACTGCTACCTCGACAACTCTAATAAAAACTCTGACAGCTGATCAATATCCACTACTGGGTCTCGGTGTACCTGGATCTGCACACAAGGTGTAGGGGGTAACATGAGTACACCAACTCAGAAGTAACGAACCCAAACTATGAGCTGAGAGGTAGTGACGGACAAAACCTCATAAATTACAATAAATAATATACAGAAATTAGACATGCTAACAAATTATCAGAATGAGTAAATATGCCAAGTATGTCAGTATACTTTACATGCCATAAAAATATATGTAAGAAAACCAGTGTGGATATGCACATAGTGCTCACAACCCTCACACAACAGCCCACTCAGTACCGTATATGGCTCTCAGGCCCAGGAAAAAGTCCATCCCGGAATGTACATAATCATTGGTGACCGTAGTCACTTTATACTGAGGAAAAAGTCCAATCCGGCCCTACGGAGAAAGTCCATCTCCGAAATACAACACTCGGACAAGATCTATAACGACCAGACCAGTCGTTTTGCATATTCGGACCCCGTTCCCCTAAATAAGACTTCCCGTAGCGGCTTTCAGTGATTCATGACATACGGGGACGGGTGTTTCGGGATTCGGAAGTGTGTAGAGTAATGTAGGAACACTTGGTTCCTTAAGATTGGCTTTTAAGGCCAAGTTTGACTCCGGTCAAAATTTTGAGTAAACGACCTTGGAATCGAGTTTCACTGATTCCAGTAGCTTTGTATGATGATTTCGGACTTGCGCGTATGTCTGGAATGGGGTTTGGATGACCCGGGAGCGTTTCGACGCCAAATAGCGAAAATAGAGTTTCCTTAAGTTCATAATTTGGTTTGGAATGTGTTTTTGTGTTATCAAGGTCCGAATGGGATTTCGAAACCAGGAATAGTTCTGTTATGCCATTTATGACTTTATTGCAAAATTTAGTGTCATTCTGAGTGGCATAGGTCGGTTCGGCGCATTGAAACCGAATTCAAGAACTTGAAAATTCTTAAGTTTGATTCTAGGGGGTTTTGAGGAGTGATTTTGAGTTTTAGTATTGTTTTGGGTGTTCCGAAGGCTCGAGCAAGTTTGTAATATGATCTAGTACTTGTTGGTATAATTTCACGGGGGCTCGGGTGGGCCCAGGTGCCTCCCGGACACCAAACGGGGTCAAAAACCAGCAGCTTCAGCTGCTGGTGCACCAGGTCTGGTGTGGCCGCAGGTGCGGTTGCCCAGATCGCAGGTGCAAGACCGCCCCTGCGGTCAAGGACATGCAGGTGTGACCCATAAGGTAGAAGGCCCAGATCGCAAATGCGGACCTTTCTCCGCAGGAGCGGGTCCGCTGGTGCGGAAACCTCTCTGCAGGTGCGATCCCCAGTCCCTTTGCCAACTTCCGCAGGTCCGAGCCTTGGCTCGCAGGTGCGGTCCTCGAGCCGCATGTGCAAGGTCACTGAAGGTAGTGAGCTCATTTAATTCAGGACTTAACTATTTTCACCGTTTCTTCCACACCATAGGCGATTTTGAGAGCTTTCAAGAGGGTATTCGGCCTAGCTACTAAGAGGTAAGTAATTTCCATTTAAATGTAGGTTTATTACATCAAGCTTAGGTAGATTAACACCCAATGTAAATCAAAGGGGTTAGAGTGGAAACCTAGGGTTGATGAACTTTAGAGAAATTCACCGCTTTTTCACCATGAAATCATACAAAATCTATATATTAATGATCCTTAGGCTATGGGTGAGTGTTTTCTTCAAAAATTTCCGGAATCCGAGCATGTGGGCCCGGGGGTGTATTTTGAGATTTCTTCAAGAATGATGAATTATCTAAGCTAGTAAGAGAATTTCATATTTTTGAGTGTATATTAACGTATTTATATAACATTTGACTAGTTTCGAGTCTTCGGGTGTAGAGTTTGGAGCTTCGGGCGCGTTCTTGGTCCGAGAAGTAGGTTCGGCACGAGGTGAGTCTCCTTTCTAACCTTGTAAGAGGGAATTTTCCCCATAGGTAATTATAAATGATTGAATTGTCCTTATTTGCTGGGCTACGCACGCACTAGGTGACGAGAGTCCGTGCGTAGCTACTACTATGTTATGCCGGGTAGTCTTTAGGACTCACAAGCATGCTTATATGCCTTACTTGTATCCCTGTATGTATTCCTAGTATATTATTATCCTTGAACTAGTATGAGAGAATAGAATGTTACGTTTACATCTTGATGTTGCCTTGATTCTTGTTTTCCAAGTATAAACTCTATATTTTCCTGAATTTCTTGATAATTCTGTGTATGTATACGAGAACCCGTGTCGCATGTATGATTCGTGAGCGGGGTAGTCTTATATTATATCAACCGCGTCGCATGATCGATTCGGGAGCGGGGTAATATATGCATCTATGGTTCGAGCCGTTTGACCCTTCGGCAGTGCACATTTAATTTTTGCGTCGCTTCGGCTGTACGCCTCGGCATACTATATGCTATGTATTTGACTGAGAGTCTTATTATTATTATCCAATGAATTGTTCTATGTGGAAGGGGACTTTGGGATTTTATTATAATTGTTATTTGGAACTTGCGGGTAGATGGTAGTTCATATACTTGATATTCCATGTCTACTTGATTTCCATAATTTCTAATCCTGATTAAATATGTCTAATTATATTATTGCTAATGACCCTAGTGAGTAATATGTCTACCTCTCATCACTACTTCTTCGAGTTTAGACGGGATACTCACTGGGTACATATTTATTTGTATGTACTCATGCTACGCGTCTGTACTTAATTGTACAGGTTCTAAGGCTGGTGCATCTGGTTATCATACCGGAGCGCGATCGTGAGGATACTTCCTGGATTAGACTACATGGTGAGCTGCTCTTCCCGACGGTCCTCAGCAGCACTGTGGAGTTTCTATTATTTTTGGATATTTCTGTCTACCCCTTTCAGATAGTTGTATATTTATTTTGTCTACTTTGTATATTCCACTAGTCGCCTGTGGACTTGTGACACTAGGTCTTGGCACACTTAGTTGGTTTTCTAATATTATGCTATACTACATATGTTGGTGAACGATATTTTGAGTTCATTTAATCTAGTTGCATCACTTGACCGTTTTGTTTAAATGATTTCTAAATCTAAAATCTGACAAGTACTTAAATATTTGAATAAGTAAAGAAATCTCGCTAGTAAATTGATGTCGGCTTGCCCGACTCTGGTGTTGGGCGCCATCACGAACTGAGTTGGAATTTAGGCCATGACAAGATCCATGTCCAGGGACGATCCATCCCTCACATAACATCCACTTCGAACACGATCCATCCCCAGGGAAGATCCATCCCTCACATAACATCAACTTCGGACAAGATCCATGTCCAGGGAAGATCCATCCCTCATCATCAATGCGCTCACTGGGGGTGTAAAGACTCCAGAGGGTCCCTAGTGGCCCAAGCGCCATATCAAGCCAACGAAGGCGTGATTTAATATCACTGTGGTGTGCAGTCCTATCTCATAACTATCTCAATAACAAGCTCTCGGCCTCACTCAGTCATTACTCTTCAGTCTCACTCACATGGATCACAGATGCATCCATCAGCCCGAAACAATGATAAGTATGCATATAATTAACAATACTGAGACTAAGATATGAAGTGATATGCTACAACATGACTGAGTATGTGAAATCAAATAATCACAAAATGAGACAGTAACATAGGACCACTCGGGTCTCAGCATTTTCGGCGTGAAGCCTAGCATTTATACATAACATGATTTCTAACATGTTCACAATTACCACACTAATAGAAGCACAAATATCATCATGGAATAATCACTAAGCGGTTCCATGGGATAAGACAGGCCACAAATACTCGGTGCATGCCCGCACGCCCGTCACTTGGCATGCGTGTCACCTCAATTATAGCCATAAATCATTTAGCTCGGGGTTTCGAACCATCAGAACCAAGTTTGAAAACGTTACGTACCTCAAAATCGGCTAAAATACTATTCCGCAGTGCCTTTGCCTCTAAATCCAGCCTTTGAGTGCTCCAAATCTACCAAGTTCAGATTTTTATCATCAATTATGCTTAAGGAATGAATTTCAATTGAAAAGTACCAAATTTAGCTCAAAACCCGAAATTCACCAAAACCCGACTCCCAGGTCCGCGTCTCGGAACTCGAAAATTTTTATACCAAAACTTTCTTCATCATCTCACGAGTCTGTACATATAAAGAACGCTAAAATCGGAGTTCATTTAACCCCTCAAATTGATCCCTAAAGGTCTCATAATCTCAAGCCCTAACCCCACCTTTTTCTACTAATTTTTATGGATTAAACACTGATATTATATTCCTTAATCACATATAATCGAGTTTTAAGGTCCAAAATACTTACCTCAATGAAGAACACTGATTTCCCCTCTTCAAAATCATCTCAAAAGCTCTCTTCCCGTACAAAATGGTGGAAAAGTGGGTTATGGTTGCAGATTAATTTAATATAACTGCCCAGGGTTTTATAAAATACCCTGCATGATCGCACGCACCCAGGCGTGTTCGGACAGTGACTTCCTCACTCCCTCACACAATCGCACCACATTGCACGCGATTGCACAACCCATTTCCTCCTTGGCTAGCCACGCGCCCAACATAGTGCGACTGCACCTTCCTTCACGCGATCACACTGCCTTCTCTCCCTCTACTCCGCGATCGTACCTCTTCACCTGGGATCACACAAAACAATATCCTGGACCTCATCAACTGACCTATGCGATAGGATAAGACACCCCGCGATCGTATAGAGGAAATTCCTACCTGTAACACACCAGCAAAAGCAACAGTTCTTCTAAGGTTAAAAATGCCCGTTAACCACCCGAAATCAATCCCGAGCCCCTCGGGACCCCAACCAAATTTACCAACACATCATAAATGATCATTCAAACTTAGTTTCACTCTCAAAACACTAAAAATAACATCAAAACACCAAAATCACATCGGATTCAAGCCTAAGAACTTTGAAAAAATCCACCAACGATGCCGAAACTATCCAAAACAACTCCGATTGACCTGAAATTTTGCAGACATATCCAAAATGATATTACGAACCTGTTCCAACTATCAGAATTCCATTCCGACCCCGATAGCCTAATTTCCACTGCCGACCAAAATTTACCAAAAACTAACTTTCGCCAATTCAAGCCTAATTCTACACCGGTCCTCACAAAAATATTTCCAACACACTCCTAAGTCCTAAATCACCTAACGAATCTATCCGAGCCATGAAATCCGCATTCCGAGGTCGTTTACCAATAAGTCAACTCTCAGTTGACTTTTCCAACTCTAAGGCTATTTTTAAAGACTAAGTGACTAAATTCTCATTATAATTATTCCGATTCTGAGCCTACCAACTCTAACACATCAATAACGGTTTAAACAAGCTATGACAAGGCAATAACAGTAAATATAAATGCAGATTCCACGTAACGAACGACCGGGTCGTTACACTCTTGAACTGTGTACTCAAATTTGTCAATCAAAGACATCACTGCAATCTCTTCAGGAGATTCACTTATGTTGGTGAACTGAATAAGGAAAAAACCAATTAGTTTGATTAAGGTAGAACATGAGGAATAACTATATATATTTTGTAGGTAAACTGTATAATCATAAATAAACCCATTTTATCTTTATCTATTCAGGCTTGATCATTTTATCTTCAAAGGAAGCTAACCAAATATGACCCTTACTAGCTGACCAACTAAGTATGCGAGGGATTGAATTAGCACTCCTCGTAGCTATATCAGTGTTGACGGTAGAGCAACACTCATACAACCATACTTGCATGGCTAGTGGGAATCCTCGTGTGAGATAAGAATGTACGAGAGGATTTAGCCTATGCCTAACATATTCCATCAACTGTCTGTAAGACTTAATACCCCATGGGTATGTTTCGTACTGACCAAATTCCACCAAATAAAACCTAAAGCGATCTACAAACCCAACATGGTCTTTCTCTGAAGGACAAATAAGAAATTCTAAGAGATAAAGAATATACAACTTCACTGCGTCCTCATCATTTACCCAGGTTCTGTTGGTTACTATCTGTTCAGATATGTCTTCTCAACTCTTAACTTATTTGGAAAATAACTGCTCATTATCTTACTGACATAATTCGCAGTGTAACCAAAGTCTGTAACCTGGGTATGACATCTAAGACCAGTTATTAGAGCAAACTCCCTCAATCCAAAATTTAGTCTCTCACCCTTTAACTCGGCAGAAAAATATGAAGCATTGGATGAACTCAATTCACACTTCCTAAGAAGATGGATGGCCTGATTTTGCATGCATAGACTGGGAAAGGACAGTAAGTAGCCAAAACAAGTCTTCTTGAAAAGCTTCAAACCATTTGGAGACAGAATCTCTTTAATTTGGCTAGGAATGCTAGGGTCACATAATGTGTGGAATCTAAGCACCCCAAACTCAATATGATGGGGTGCGAAAAAATGTCCATTCTGCACAAATAATAAATAATATCACATTAATAAAGTGCCTAAAAAATATAGATTCATCTGCAATTTATCTATAAAATAACTACAAAGAAACTATAGAATATCTACAATTTTACACATACTATGCAAAAGGCAGCAACAAATATCTACAATTCTGCCAGAATAGTTATTTGTATCTTTAAGACTACAAGTAATCTACAAAATAACTACAAAAAAACTACAAAATTGCTACAAATGTAAAAACAGATCAGTAAAACTACAATTAATCTTCAAAATGAAGACAACTAATCTACAATTCTCTAAAACACATATTACGCATATTTTAAAAACCTAAAACAAACTAAATAACTAGAAACGAAGTTACTAAATTTTTAGCTTCACCAATGAATGTTTCCGAACATTTTAGGGTTTTTTTTGAATTTTTCTTCTTTTTGGGAGTTTTTGAACTGGGAGACACCTTAGCTTTCTTTCTTGGTTTAAGAATAGGCACATCTTCTACAAAATCGTCATCTAACAATATCTCTTTTCCTTTTCTTTTCACTTGTTTGACTGGCGTAGAAGATTCTCCAACATCGACATCGTATTTTTGTTTGGTTCTAGTTTCAGCCCTGATTTGTCGCGGAGAAAGACTATGCGTCGTATCTACATTTTCATGGGCATGTTTCCCAAGCTTTTTCTGTGATTTTGGTGATAAAACACCCAAATCAAAAGAGCGTATATCATCTTCTCTAGCTTTTTTAGGACTATGTTTAGAAGGTTTGTTCTTCTTCATTGAGGAAATTTTAGCTGAAGTAAAATGGGTGTATCAACTTTGTTGAAGAAATGTCTTCAATTTTCACTGAATGTAGACAAAGAACTTTTGAATTCATATTTAATGGTGGGTTAACGGATGTTTCTATGATTTTAGAAGAGGGAAAAGGGGTAAAAGAACGTGTGTTTGAGTAAAACGTGTGTGAGGGTGAGGGTTAGGGTGAGGGTTTAGGAGAGAGAAACGTGGGAGGGGTAGGATATACGGTACCTTTAATTAAGGAGGTAAACACGCTGCATTAATTATACCATTAAAACACATTATGACATAGAATTGGTAATTATGTATACTAAATGTAATTAAATCAAACCTTAAACATTGAGGGTAATAAGGTTTCCTATATCGTATAGGAATGTAAAAATTCCGCTAAACAATGGGTGATAGTCCAACCCGCCCAACTTGACACCATATTTTAGAACCATGGTCATCTTGCATAAAAAAACCTTTTTACCTTAAAATGTGTAAGTTGAAAAATATTTTTGTCACGACCCAAAATCCAACTCAGGTCGTGATGGCGCCCAACACCGGAGTCGGGCAAGCCAACATTATTTACTAGCGAGATTTCTTCACTTGTTTAAATATTTACGTGCTTGACAAATTTTTCATTTAAAAATCATTTAAAGAAAACAGTCAAGTGCTGCAATTCGATTAAATGAACTCAAAAGATCGTTTGCTAATATGTGTAATGTAGCCAAAAAAATATTAGAAAACCACTACGCGTGCCAAGACCTAGTGTTACAAGTCCACAGGCGACTAGTGGAATGTACAAAGTAGACAAAATAATATACAATTTGTCTGAAAGGGGTAGAAAAAATATCCCAAATCAATAGAAACTCCACAGTGCTGCTGAGGAACGCCGGGAAGAGCAGCTCACTGTGTAGTCTAGCCCAGGAAGTACTCTCAAGGTCGCGCTCCGGTATGATAACTAGATCTACCTGCCTCAGAACCTGTACAATTAAGTACAGAAGCGTAGCATGAGTACATATAAACAAATATGTACCCAGTGAGTATCCCGTCTAAACTCAAAAAAGTAGTGACGAGAGGTAGACGTAATACTCACTAGGGTCCTTAGCAATAATATAATTAAACAGGTTTAATCAGGACTAACAATTACGTAAATCAAGTAGACATGGAATATCATGTATATGAACTACCACCTACCGCAAGTGTCAAATAACAAACATTAATACAAGTCCAAACCCCCTACCACATAGAACAATTCATTTGACAATATTAATAAGACTCTCAGTCAAATACATAGCATATAGTATTCTGAGGCGCACGGCTGAAGCGACGCGACAATTTAAATGTGCACTGCCGAAGGGTCGAACGACTCGAACCATAGATGCATCTATTACCCCGCTCGTGAATCGATCATGCGACGTGGTTGACATAATATAAGGCTACCCCGCTCACGGATCATACCTACGACACGGGTGCTCGTATACATACACAGAGTTTATCAGGAATTTCAGGAAATATAGAGTTCAAGGCAACATCAATATTTAATATAACCTTCCATTTTTTCATGCTAGTTTCAAGGATAATAATCGGCTAGAAATACATGCAGGAATAAAAATAAGGTACATAAGCATGCTTGTAAGTCCTAAAGAGTACCCGTCATAACATAGTAGTAGCTACGCACGGACCCTCATCACTTCGTGCGTGCGTAGCCCCCACAAATAAGGACAATTCAATCATTTATAATTACATATGGGGACAATTCCCTTTTACAAGATTAGAAAGGAGACTCACCTCCCGTAGAACCTACTTCCTAGGTCAAGAACGCGCCCGAACCTCCAAACTCTACACCCGAGTACCCGAAACTAGTCAAATATTATATAAATACGTCAATATACACTCAAAAGTATGAAATTCTCTTACTAGCTTAGCCTATTAATCTTTCTTGAAGATATCCAAAATACACCCCCGGGCCCACATGCTCGGATTCCGGAAACTTTTGAAGAAAATACTCACCCATAGCCTAAGGGTCATTAATATATAGTTTTTACATGAATTCATGGTAGAAACGTGGTGAAATTCCCTAAAATTCATCAAACCTAAGTTTTCATCCTAACCCCTTTGATTTCCACTAATTAGGTGTTAATCTACCTAAGATTTAGTGTAATAATCTAACATTTAAATGGAAATTACTTACCTTTTTTTGTAGCTAGGCGGAACACCCTCTTGAAAGCTCTCAAAATCGTCAATGGAGGAGAAGAAAGTGGTGAAAAATGGTTAAGTCCCGACTTAAAAGGGCTTACTGCCTCCAGTGACTTCGCACCTGCGGTTCGAGGACCGCACCTGCGAGCCATTGGTCACACCTACAGACTTTGGTAAGAAGCCTGGGGATCGCACCTGCGGTTGGTTTTCCGCACCAGTAGACCCGCTCCTGCGGAGAAAGGTTCACACCTGCGATGGTAGGATTTTCCCAAGGGAGTCGCACCTGCGAGGCCTCGACCGCAGGAGCGGTCTCGCACCTGCGATCTGGGCAACCGCACCTGCGGTCACACCAGACCTGGTGCACCAGCAGCTGAAACTGCTTGGTTTTTGGCCCCGTTTGGTGTCCGAGAGGCACCTGGGCCCACCCGAACCCCCGTGCACTTATACCAACAAGTCCTAAATCATATCACGGACTTGCTCGAGCCTTCGGAACACCCAAAAAAATGCTAAAACCCAAAATCACTCCTCAAAACCCCTAGAATCAATAGAAACTCCACAGTGCTGCTGAGGAATGCCGGGAAGAGCAGCTCACCGTGTAGACTAGTCCAGGAAGTACTCTCAAGATCGCGCTCCGGTATGAAAACCAGATGTACCAGCCTCAGAACCTGTACAATTAAGTACAGAAGCGTAACTTGAGTACATATAAACAAATATGTACCCAGTGAGTATCCCGTCTAAACTCGAAGAAGTAGTGACGAGAGGTAGACGTAATACTCACTAGGGTCCTTAGCAATAATATAATTAAACAGGTTTAATCAGGATTAACAATTACGTAAATCAAGTAGACATGGAATATCATGTATATGAACTACCACCTACCGCAAGTGTCAAAATAACAACAGTTAATACAAGTCCAAACCCCCTACCACATAGAACAATTCATTTGACAATATTAATAAGAATCTCAGTCAAATACATAGCATATAGTATGCCGAGGCGTACGGCCGAAGCGATGCGACAATTTAAATGTGCATTGCCGAAGGGTCGGATGGCTCGAACCATAGATGCATCTATTACCCCGCTCGCAAATCGATCGTGCGACGCGGTTGACATAATATAAGGCTACCCCGCTCACGGATCATACCTGCGACACGGGTGCTCGTATACATACACAGAGTTTATCAGGAATTTCAGGAAATATAGAGTTCAAGGCAACATCAATATTTAATATAACCTTCCATTTTATCATGCTAGTTTCAAGGATAATAATCGGCTAGAAATACATGCAGGGATACAAATAAGACATATAAGCATGCTTGTGAGTCCTAAAGACTACCCGGCATAACATAGTAGTAGCTACGCACGGACCCTCGTTACTTCGTGCGTGTGTAGCCTCCACAAATAAGGACAATTCAATAATTTATAATTACCTATTGGGACAATTCCCTCTTACAAGGTTAAAAAGGAGACTCACCTCCCGTAGAACCTACTTCCCGGGTAAAGAACGCGCCCGAACTTCCAAACTCTACACCCGAGTACTCGAAACTAGTCAAATATTATATAAATACGTCAATATACACTCAAAAGTATGAAATTCTCTTACTAGCTTAGCCTATTGGTCTTTCTTGAAGATATCCAAAATACACCCCCGAGCCCACATGCTCGGATTCCGGAAACTTTTGAAGAAAATACTCACCCATAGCCTAAGGGTCATTATATATAGTTTTTACATGAATTCATGGTAGAAACGTGGTGAAATTCCCTAAAATTCATCAAACCTAGGTTTTCATCCTAACCCCTTTGATTTCCACTAATTAGGTGTTAATCTACCTAAGATTTAGTGTAATAATCTAACATTTAAATGGAAATTACTTTACCTTTTTTTTGTAGCTAGGTCGAACACCCTCTTGAAAGCTCTCAAAATCGTCAATGGAGGGAAGAAAGTGGTGAAAAATAGTTAAGTCCCGACTCAAAAGGGCTTACTACCTCCAGTGACTTTGCACCCGCGGCTCGAGGACCGCACCTGCGGTTGGTTTCCCGCACCAGCGGACCCGCTCCTGCAGAGAAAGGTCCGCACCTGCGATGGTAGGATTTTCCCCAGGGATTCGCACCTGCGAGGCCTCGACCGCAGGAGCGGTCTCGCACCTGCGATCTGGGCAACCGCACCTGCGGTCACACCAGATCTGGTGCACCAGCAGCTAAGACTGCTTGGTTTTTGGCCCCGTTTGGTGTCCGAGAGGCACCTGGGCCCACCCGAACCCCCGTGCAATTATACCAACAAGTCCGAAATCATATCACGGACTTGCTCGAGCCTTCGGAACACCCAAAACCATGCTAAAACCCAAAATCACTCCTCAAAACCCCTAGAATCAAACTTAAAGAAATTTCAAGTTCTAGAATTTGGTTTCAATGCGCCGAACTGACCTATATTACTCGGAATGACACCAAATTTTGCAAGCAAGTCATAAATGACATAACAGACCTATACCCGGTCTCGGAATTCCGTTCGGACCTCGATAACTCAAAGCACGTTCCAAACCAAATTATGAACTTAAGGAAACTCTATTTCGCTATTTGGCGTCGAAACGCTCCTGGGTCATCCAAAACCCATTCCGGACATATGCGCAAGTTCCAAATCATCATACAAAGCTACTGGAACCGGCAAAACTCGATCCCGAGGTCGTTTACTCCGAATGTTTACCGAAGTCTAACTTGGCCTTAAAAGTCAATCTTAAGGAACCAATTGTTCCTATCTTACTCTATACATCTCCGAATACCCGAACCACCCGTCCCCGCGAGTCACGAATCATTGAAAGCCGCTACAGGAAGTCTTATTTAGGGGAACGGGGTCCGAATACGCAAAACGACCGGTCGGGTCGTTACAATTTTGCGGATGGGAGGGGGGGAGGGGGTATGGTGTAAGGTGGGTGGGTGGTGCAAAAAAATAAAAAACAAAAAATTAAAAATACAAAAAAAATAATTTTGAGGGGATTCAGGGGGATTGGGTGGGTGGCGCAGAAAAAAAAAACAAAAAATTGAAAACACACGAAAAAAGTAAAATTGGGTAACTAAGTAAAGTTTTAGATAATTGGGTTGAGATCTATGAGTTTCATGAGTTGTATTTGGGCTTCTTAATGGGTCAGAATGGACTATAAAAAATAATGAGTTAACTTGGACTTAGCCCAAATAAACCCATGAGCCAAAATATTTGTAGCCCAATCCATTAATCTCAAGGCGAGTTGGGTTGGATAGGTTTGGCCTCAAATTGTCACCCCTAGCTAATATCATTATGAAACTTCCTTTTTAATCAGGTTTTCCTTTCCTTTTCCTCTTTGTAATTTTTGTTTCTTCCTTTTTTTTTTTCTATGCAATTATTTTGATGAAAAAACCTAATAAACTGGAAAAGTAAGAAATTTGTGTGGACTTTAAATTTGTTCCTTCAATTTTTTAAATGCACATATCCGGCATGTCTTGGAAGTTCTAAAACAATAACAATCATCATGAACGGTCTATATATATGACGTTGATATCACTGCAATTATTAAAAATAAATACGCACATAAGTTTTATAAGCTGTAAAATATAATGCCATAGATATCGCAGAAGCAAGACACAGTGAATAGAGAAGACTTAGAATTTGAATAGTATTACAGCAAAGACACGTTAATAAACTTGTGAAATAACTATTATTTTATAGGTGGAAAGACTCCTAAATCTGAAGTACACGCGTTGCGCGTGTACCCTATATTGATGAATAAATTTTTAAATTTTTTTATAAATATTATATTAAAAACTATTATTGACTCATAACTAAAAATTTAAGCTTCTGAATTGTACGACCCAAAACCAACTCGATCGTGATGGAGTCTATCGTGGAACTAGGCAAACCTACACACTCTTATCCAAATCGATTTCTCAGTTAAAATAATAGAAACAAATCTTTCTTACTGAAACTTTGAACAAAAGACAAATACAAGCCAAAATGCGGAAAGATAATTCCCAACAACGGGTGTCACTAAGTCATGAGCCATAATACACTTGTTTCAAAGTTCATCAAGACAACATTGTCTAGAAATTGTCTAAATACAAAAGGAAGATAAGGAAGGAGAAATATGGGGTTGCGATCACCAGGCACCTACCTCGCACTCTCCAAGTGATGATCCGTAGCAAAATGATCAACTGGCACTATCGCGATCAGGGATACCCGAATCTGCACACAAGGTGCAGGGAGGTAACATGAGTACACCAACTCAGTAAGTAACAAGCCAAACTATGGGTTGAGAGATAGTGGCAACTTCACCTCCATCATCATAACAAGATCATTAAGAGAAATAATATAGACATACTTACAGTTAAATAGACAGTTCAAGAAATAAGATAAATGCAGTTTGGAACGGTTTAACATATATAACTCGACTTCCCCTACATGTCAATGCATCGACTGAAAAATTATACAATGTGCCACCACTCTCAAATGCTCGTCTACTCAGTACTATATATGGCTCACACAGCCCAAGGAAGATCCATCCCGGGAATACACACACACACACACACACACACACACACACACACACATCTCTGACATTAGTCTCTCAGTATTGAGGAAGGCCAATCCAGACCTATGAAGAAGATCCATCTCCAGTTAATAATATCAGCCTCACAACCACTCGGTACTGTATATGGCTCAACAACCTAGGGAAGATCCATCTCAGAATACATATACACATCACTGACATCAGTCGCTCAGTACTGAGGAAACATGCCAATCCAGCCTCATGGAGAAAATTCATCTCCAAATTTGAACACTTCGGACAAGATCCATGTCTGGAAGATTCATCCCTCACATATCATCTGTGCTCACTGGGGATGTGTTACAGACTCCGGAGGGGCTCCTACAGCCCAAGCCTTATCATAAGCCAGATCCAGACATAAATCAATATCACATGTTGCAGCGTGCATCCCGATCCCATAACTGTCACTCGTAATAAGGCTATCAGCCTCACTAAGTCATCACTCTCCAGTCTCTCTCACATGGGCTCGTAAAGCATGAACTAGCTCGTGAATAATTATCTACTTTTTGTTGAAGTAAAGTAAGCATACAATAAGACGCTTGAGAATAATGATCTCCTCAATCATATCCCTCCATATATTTGTAACTTTGCATACAAGGATTTTTGACTACTATCAGAAAAGCGATAATAGGCATGTCCCCATGATTTCTTGAAAATCAAAGAGGAATATACTCCCCAAAAGTTAAGAGCAAATCCTATTGCCATTTAAATGGAGAACCAACCCAATTCATCCACATCACTCTCATCCTCTTTAGTATCAACATCAGGAATTTGACCACCTCAACTGCAGTTCACCATGAGTGGAAGCCCACAAAGTTTGTTTCCTTGGAAACTCGATGGGTTAAAGCTTTAAAGTTGAGTGCTCACGGGTATCTTTCCTGACAGACTGTTATAAGATAGATTCAACTAGCTCAAAGTTGACAAACTCGAAAAGCTTTGCGAAATTTGACCAGAAAATAGGTTTTCTGTAAGATCAAAGGATTCCAGCACTTTCATACCACCAATGCCATTTGAGATCCTACATGTCATAAATATTATATTATAAACTGTTATTGACTCATAAATAAATTTAAGCTTCTGAATGAACATTGATTTTATATAGGTAAATAATAAATTATGAAACGCTACCTATAGAAGTCCTCAAACATTATTCCTTATATCCAACTTAAATAAACTAAGTTTCATTTCTATAATTTCATGTGCTCAACTTCACAAGTAACCATGATTTCCTTTTAGTTCCGGCAAGAACATCATATTATATGAAATATCTTATAAAAATGATTATTGTTTAAGTAATCTAATTCCGAATTCAAAACTATCATATTTTGTTTGAACTTGTTTTTTGAAAAACTACATTTAGTTAAATATTTTGTGTTACATACTTTTATTGCAAATATTAAAGAATTATCAAATAATAAGAAAAAAGAAATCTATAATTTTGGTCTTTTAGAAATTTGAAAGGGAAGGTTGGTCCAACAACTCCTTGAAAAATAAAAGCCTAAAATTATTAATTATGAATCAATATTATACCAAATAATTTGATATTAGACGCATCTAATTAAAAAGTCCAATAAAATAGTTGATGGGGACTTTAAACTTATCTAAGTAATGATTAAAATATATTTGGCTTTATAATAAGAAAAAGGTATTGTTACACAAATTGCCATCTAAATTCATTGTTTACTTTTTCTAGCCGGTATATAAATTATATATTCATTACACACACACACACAAACACACACACACACACACACATATATATATATATATATATATATATATATATATATATATATAGTATTCAATTGTGAAAAGCTATCCTGCAGTTTATGATGTCCTGTGCCTCTTGAGGTACTTAAGGAATTAGAAGTACCTGTGCTTATAATTCTGCTTCCATCGGTAACTATAAATGGTCTCGCAGTTGGTGACCATGGTGAAAAGTTTGAACTGAAANCCGTTCCTTGTATAAGTAAGCCATGAGACAACTTTCTAGAGAATTTTGAGGCTTTATAAGATGCTCAATTTTTCTTCTACTCCTAAGGCTGTTCTTTTTCCTTGCATTACCACCATAAGAAAAGGCTAATTGGGTCGTACAAGGAGGAAGTAACGACTCATATCCCGGTTCATTAAAGTCATCGCATATGCTTCCACAAGACATCCCAAGGTTTTCACCAGTCAAACTGTTGGTGGACGACATTTCCAGATCATGATATTCGCCTAGTTTCATTCTCGGTGTCTCTACTGGGGAGGAACAATTACTATCCATGACTTGCTGCATACGCGGTAATGAGTCAGTTCTTAATAAACTAGGAGACTTAAGAGATGATTCTGAAAAATCATGTATGCTTTTAAAGAGATCCTTCCAATGCTGGGCAATATAACCAGCACCGGCAGCTGCAGCCACAACCCAAATATTCACGTTCACTGCTATGAAACAAGAAAAGAAGAAAACTATATTGCAGAGAAAGAATGAATTAGAATGGAGTAAAACTCCTCTACTTATAAGGGAAAGTGACTTAGTGACAATCAGTATTTCTCAGTTAACTTTTCTAATATTTAGGACTTCAAAATCTCCTAAATTTTCTATATCATCGTTTTCCTTA